>CAXAOA010000288.1:0-97609 GCA_963970395.1 Ephialtes manifestator
TTGAGAGATTGAGATTGAGAGATTGAGATTGAGAGATTGAGATTGAGAGATTGAGATTGAGAGATTGAGATTGAGAGATTGAGATTGAGAGATTGAGATTGAGAGATTGAGATTGAGAGATTGAGATTGAGAGATTGAGATTGAGAGATTGAGATTGAGAGATTGAGATTGAGAGATTGAGATTGAGAGATTGAGATTGAGAGATTGAGATTGAGAGATTGAGATTGAGAGATTGAGATTGAGAGATTGAGATTGAGAGATTGAGATTGAGAGATTGAGATTGAGAGATTGAGATTGAGAGATTGAGATTGAGAGATTGAGATTGAGAGATTGAGATTGAGAGATTGAGATTGAGAGATTGAGATTGAGAGATTGAGATTGAGAGATTGAGATTGAGAGATTGAGATTGAGAGATTGAGATTGAGAGATTGAGATTGAGAGATTGAGATTGAGAGATTGAGATTGAGATTGAGATTGAGAGATTGAGATTGAGAGATTGAGATTGAGAGATTGAGATTGAGAGATTGAGATTGAGAGATTGAGATGAGAGATTGAGATTGAGAGATTGAGATTGAGAGATTGAGATTGAGAGATTGAGATTGAGAGATTGAGATTGAGAGATTGAGATTGAGAGATTGAGATTGAGAGATTGAGATTGAGAGATTGAGATTGAGAGATTGAGATTGAGAGATTGAGATTGAGAGATTGAGATTGAGAGATTGAGATTGAGAGATTGAGATTGAGAGATTGAGATTGAGAGATTGAGATTGAGAGATTGAGATTGAGAGATTGAGATTGAGAGATTGAGATTGAGAGATTGAGATTGAGAGATTGAGATTGAGAGATTGAGAGATTGAGATTGAGAGATTGAGATTGAGAGATTGAGATTGAGAGATTGAGATTGAGAGATTGAGATTGAGAGATTGAGATTGAGAGATTGAGATTGAGAGATTGAGATTGAGAGATTGAGATTGAGAGATTGAGATTGAGAGATTGAGATTGAGAGATTGAGATTGAGAGATTGAGATTGAGAGATTGAGATTGAGAGATTGAGATTGAGAGATTGAGATTGAGAGATTGAGATTGAGAGATTGAGATTGCGAGATTGAGATTGAGAGATTGAGATTGAGAGATTGAGATTGAGAGATTGAGATTGAGAGATTGAGATTGAGAGATTGAGATTGAGAGATTGAGATTGAGAGATTGAGATTGAGAGATTGAGATTGAGAGATTGAGATTGAGAGATTGAGATTGAGAGATTGAGATTGAGAGATTGAGATTGAGAGATTGAGATTGAGAGATTGAGATTGAGAGATTGAGATTGAGAGATTGAGATTGAGAGATTGAGATTGAGAGATTGAGATTGAGAGATTGAGATTGAGAGATTGAGATTGAGAGATTGAGATTGAGATTGAGATTGAGATTGAGATTGAGATTGAGATTGAGATTGAGATTGAGATTGAGATTGAGATTGAGAGAGATTGAGAGAGATTGAGATTGAGATTGAGATTGAGATTGAGATTGAGTCTGAGACTGAGACTGAGACTGAGACTGAGACTGAGACTGAGACTGAGACTGAGACTGAGACTGAGACTGAGACTGAGACCGAGACCGAGACCGAGACCTAGACTGAGACTGAGACTGAGACTGAGACTGAGACCGAGACCGAGACCGAGACCGAGACCGAGACTGAGTCCGAGTCCGAGTCCGAGACTGAGACTGAGACTGAGACTGAGACTGAGACTGAGACTGAGATTGAGATTGAGATTGAGATTGAGATTGATTGATACATATTTATTTCCCATTAGCTACATCTCGACGCTTCATTTGCGACCGAGTTACATTTACATTCGCATACATACATCTTCACATTACTTCACACAATACTTTTATTAACTTACAATTACGCCTATACACTACATAATAGCGCACTTACATATACATACATCCGCTTCGTTGCCTGGCATTCATACGATCTCATTTTCAGACTTACATTCTTTTCTTTCCTTCACATTTTCACAGATTTACATATTTCTTCACGTGTTTGCACAATTCCCGCTTAAATCTTTTTATATCGTCCTGCGCTTTCGTTTCTTCCGGCAATTCGTTGTACATTTTAAACCCATTTTGTATTATTGACTTCTCGCTCATTTTCGTTCGGCTCCTACTCACGTTCAGTTCGTTTGCATTTCTAGTATTATAATTATGTCTGTCTCGTACTCGTTTCACTTCAATGTTTAAATAATTTGGTCCTATCCCATTTACCATCTTGTACACCATTATACAGACGTTGAACACCATTCTTTGTTTAACACTCATGAGTCCCGTTGCGTCTAGCATACTTCGTATTGAGGTCATTCTATTACATCCTAAAATTGCTCGTAATGCTCGGTTTTGTACTTTTTGCAGCTTTCCCATGCTGTACCCGTTGAAATTTAACATTATACTGCTGCAGTATTCGAAATGTGGTGCGATGATCGTTTTATATACTGTTATTCCGGCATACGGCGATATATATTTACTAATTCGGTACAGGAAGTTGACTTTTTTTGCTATTTTCTTACATATGTAATGTGCGTGGTTGTTAAATGACAGCCCGCGTAGAAAAAAAGAATCTGGCTGAGATTCTTAAGAAGATTCTCACCGAGATTCTCGCCGAGATTCTCGCCGAGATTCTCGCCGAGATTCTCGCCGAGATTCTCGCCGAGATTCTCGCTGAGATTCTTAAGAATCTCAGCGAGAATCTCAGCGAGAATCTCAGCGAGAATCTCAGCGAGAAGCACGGTTGTGCGCCGGACCGAGATTCTTTTAAAATCTGTCTGAGAATCTCGCTGAGATTCTCTAGAATCCCAGCGAGATACTCGTGGAGATTCTTTAGTGGGAAGCGTAAAATAAAAAGAATCTCCATAAGAATCCCGCTGAGATTCTTTGGAATCTCAGCGAGATACTCGTGGAGATTCTTTAGTGGGGAGCGTAAAATAAAAAGAATCTCCATAAGAATCCCGCTGAGATTCTTTAGAATCTCAGCGAGATACTCGTAGAGATTCTTTAGTGGGAAGCTAAAAATAAATAGAATCTCCATAAGAATCCCGCTGAGATTCTTTAGAATCCCAGCGAGATACTCGTAGAGATTCTTTAGTGGGAAGCTGAAAATAAAAAGAATCTCCATAAGAATCCCGCTGAGATTCTAAAGAATCCCAGCGAGATACTCGTAGAGATTCTTTAGTGGGAAGCTGAAAATAAAAAGAATCTCCTTAAGAATCTCGCTGAGATTCTAAAGAACCTCAGCGAGATACTGATAGAGATTCGATACTTCGATATGTCGAAGGCAAACAAAAATAAAAAATGAAAAACAAATTGTTCTAGTTAAAATAATAAAATTTGAAGTACAAAAATCGAAAAAGAAAATTGGTAAAACAATTTAAGAATGTTCATCGTAAAAAAAAAATTAATCCATTACCATGAATAAAAAAAAGGATGCAAAGTGGAACTTTGCACATTGATTCCTCATTATATTTCGAGTTTTACAAAGCAACCTCTAAGAGGAAGTATGGTAATTGATTTTGGATTCCTCATTGAGGAAGCTTTGCAAAAACCGAAATATAATGAGGAAGCAATGTGCAAGGTTCTGCTTTGCATCCTTGTTTTAAATGAATAAATGAGCACACACTCCCGCATTGTGAAAATATAATAAGGACGAACGATTCAGAAACTCACTCGAATCCTTTATCTTCTCTGTTTTTTTTTTTTGTAGAACACAATAGAAACCGGTGTTTTCCGAAATTTGATTGGGAAGCAAAGATATGGCTAGTTTATACGACATAAATCGCTTCTTTTCGCAATATAGACTGTACAACATCGCTACGAAAATATGGTATCGTTCAACACTTTTGGGCTATATCTGACATATTTTTCTGTTAATCATGAATTTGGCACTCATTTAACGCCCAGCTCGTTACTTGATACCAAAATTCGCATCGCAGAAAAAAAATCAACAAATTAAAAAAATCAAAACATCATAAAATTTTAACGGTTCAAGCGATCTTAACCAAATTCAATAGCGATCACCGGCGTATGAAAGCTCACATTCATACCAATTTTAAGATAAATATCTCGAAAATTGAAAGAGTTATCGCGTTAAGAGTCATTTTTCAAAAAATTAAAAAACGCGTAATAATTTAACGATGAAGTGGATTTTAACAAAAATCTGTATGAACGATGAGGCTTGATCCCTCTATCTATAGTCCAAATTTCAGCTTGATATCTCAAGGCATTCCCGAGTTATAAAGGTTTACATTTTTCGATCGTGTAACACACACATACACACAGACATTTTTTCTAAATCACTTTTCTCGACGTTTTGGTCCATTCTGAGTGTACTGACATGAAAATCTCGAAAAAAAAATTTGTAATGAAAACAAAGCTTCCTCTATGAGGACGCAAAGATGAATCAGTACTTAAAAATACGAAAAATATGCTGTGTGAGACAGCTCATCGCGTGCCATGTGCCGTGAGTTTCGATTCGGTCGACCACTGAATGAAAAAGTAGAACCTTGCACATTGCTTCCTCATTATTTTTCGCTTTTTACAAAGCTCCCTCTGTGAGGAAGCAGTATGTTATTCAATTTTGGCTTCCTCATAGAGGAAGCTTTGTAAAAAGCGAAAAATAATGAGGAAGCAATGTGCAAGGTTCTACTTTGCATCTTTTTTTTCAATTTCATCGACGACGATGGCGAGGACGATTTTTTTTCTCCCGCATTTCCACTTGAAGTCGATGCCTCCCCATCTCCCGCAGTTTTATACCATTTTATTGTGCCGTTCTAGAATTATTGGCAATTTAATATTCGTACTTACCGTCAGTATTAGAAATAATAAAAAAACAAAATAATACTCCGTCACAGACAGTTATATGTAATTTTGATTAGATACAACATTTTGTCTTACTTTAACTTTTTCTTTTGTTAACTTTTGCGGAAGTTGTAGCGAAAATCTAAATTTTTTGAAAAATTCAAAATGTTGTAAAATCCGAACGACTTTACCGATCATCACCAAATTTTGTACGTATCAGGGCTGTATGTTACCTTTCGACTGTACCCAATTTCGGTTCATTTATTAAGATACGACGTGATTTAGAGCAAAATGTATTTTTTTCGAAAAATTCAAAATTCTATAAAATCCGAACCGCTTTACCGATTTCGCCGAAATGCAATACCATACAACATTGAACTTATATCTAGATATGAAGAACTATTTAGCTAAATCGGCGAACTTTTACGAAAGTTAGAGCATTCACGTCCTTTTTTCAACAAATTAAAAATTGCATAAAAACTTAATTACTATATATATTTTTTCAAAAATTGCAGTATTCAAAGGGGGGAAGCTACTCTACATGTGTGCCAAATTTGAGCCCGATCGCTCGAACGGTTACTGAGTGAGAGGCGATTGAATTTTCGAGGCCCAGCACACACACACACACACACACACACACACACACACACACACACACACATGCATACATACGGACATTTTTTCTAAACCACTTTTTTCGATGTTTTAGGTGATTCTAAGCATACTGACATGAAAATCTCGAAAAAAAAAAATTTTCATGAAAACAAAGCTTCCTCTATGAGGAAGCAAAAAAACGGATTTTTCAGGGGATTTAAAATATTTATTTTACCATATAATCGAAATGACTGGAGATACTGCAATTATTTTGGTTTCAAATTATATAATTTGAGCTAAACTATTTATCTGCAGCTAAAACTAATTTGAAAGCACTACAATATTAATAAATATAAACATAGTAACCTTGAAAAAAAAATCTAAAATGCGAAACTCGAGTAAGAGTGTCTGGCAGCGCCTAGTCGGTTCGGCCGGTATGGTAAGATTAGGTAAATGTACTTGCCTCGAAACGTTACCGCGTCACTTGATACTTAAATTAAGATTTAATCGACCAGATAGTTAATAAATAATAAATAAATTGCACTGATGAATTCATTGCTCAATTTAACGATCATTTATTATATTTAAAAACATAACTTTTTTTTCGAAATTTTAAACAAAAAATAAAAAAATAGAGGAATCATATGGCGGCTTCTTTTTCAAGATGATTGGGGTTGCGCAGTGATCCGCATTTGAGGTTGATCACGCGAATGTATTCGGGCCAGGAGAGACCAGAACTTTTACGGTCGATATAATCTAAATCAGAGAATATATCATATTATATTATATATATGTTATATTATATGTCTTAAAATTAATATCTAATAAAGCTGTTTATTACAAGAAAATCATTCGAATCATCACCATTCAAAATCTTCAACAACATATCCCAGTAAACACATAATTGAACAGCAATGTAACCTGGAAGTTACATGTGATTGTAACAATGTAACGCTTGCGTTATGTTGCGGCTATGTAACGTAGGAGTAACATGTGATGTTTCATTTGTTATATTCAGGTAATGTTACTGTTATGTGACATATTCTCGTTGCAGTTGCATAACAAAAGCTGTGAAACCGCAACGCAACATCCAAGTAACAATTTGGACGTCACTTTTGTGACAGGAAGGCGATGTTACCGCTATGTAACGTGGCAACATTGTAAAAACGTTGAAAGGGAATTAAACATTAACGTAACATGTATATTACAGTGGTTTTGGAACATCGTAAACATCAACGTTATCTAACCTGTTATGTGCTGTAGTTACGTTACAGTTATATAACAAAATTGTGTAACTGTAATGCAACATGTATGTAACGATTGTAATGTAACTGTGGCGATAGTTCGGTTATGTTACAGTTATGTAACGTGGCAACGTTGTAAGAACGTCACATATTCATACAGTATGTTATGTCCGCTAGATGCCGAACGACTCAAAAGTTTCTCGCAAGCGATTCGTGACCCTAGCGTGTATAAGATTGAGCGACTTCGCAGTTCAAAAGAAACAGTGGGATATCCTTCGGAGGTGTCCTAACTGGTTGGCATTATTCGCCAATAGCTTGTTCTACTTTTAATTGTAGCAGCTATTTTTTTAACCGTGTAGCGTTCTCGCAACCCGTGGACTTTTGTGGACTTTAAGTCGACAAAAGTACCTCACGTAAAGTTACCTTTCGAAGTTGCGGTTTCGTGAATTTTACGTTACTTGTTTCACATTAGTAACATTACGCACCGTACAGGCAACATAACTGAATTGTAACGGTTACGTAACGCATGTTACATAACATGGTAACATTGTTGAGTTGGAAATAATAACTTACATGTAAGTTACATGTAAGTTACAAGTGATGTTAGTTGTTACATTGGGTTACATTGCTGTAACATTGCTGTACCATAACCATGTTTACTGGGATGTTGTTTATTATCGATAACAATATTGGAGAATGTGGGAATAACGGTGACTAAAAAATACATTATTATTTATAAAAATAAATCATCTTTTGGGTTAAAATGAGACTAGAAACTAGAACTCATCTTTGAAAATGCCAACATGAACGTCAATACGGTTAATGAATAATTTATCTTTTCTTTGAATATAGATAATGCTCCATCGACCCATGAATCGATAATAACGGTCACCGGTGGGGTCATACTAGTACTTCGTAGTATAAACCAACTATCACCACTAGCTATCATCACTAGCAAGCTTTCAATTCACGGCTGTTAAATACTGTTTTCAGATCAATTCATTGCTTGACACAGTCAAAAAGATGTTTATTAAACTTGAAGATGTATATGTAATCCTAACAAAAAGTATCAATATTCTAATCTACAACGGCGGTCAAAATAAAGGAAATACACCTTCCTTTACATACGGATGACTTATTATATTTATTCATTTAAATCTCAAATTTTACATCGAAACAAAATTTAATTTTTATTTTTATCCTAAATTGCTAGAACTTGCCGGGTTGCATACGGTAGTGAATAGATTGGATTACTCGACAAAAATCTTACACACATTTGTTTAGTGAATAACAATAAAGCTATATATTTCAGCCTTTAAATGGATGTCAAACGAAAGCTTATGTAGTAATAAAGCAATAAATAATAGTTGGGCGTCAGTAGTAGGTGGTGCACTATGGCGACCCCCACTCCTATCCCCACTCCTACCCCCACTCCTTTTTCCCCCACTCCTCGGTTCGCCAGAAACCGAGGTGTGGGTGAGAGAGTGGGGGTTGGACTGGAGATCGAGCGACAGGTCGTCATAGTGCACCTAATTTTTTTTACATTTATTGAAAATACCTTTTTTGAATTTTTCTATTCATTTTTTTTACTCACCATGTTGTTTGTCGATAGAGGGCGAATGTAGATGGCTGCTTTTTTAACTCACTATTTTTAACTCACTATTTTTATATTTAAATATTATACACTATGTTAATGATTATATATAATTATATAACTTTATATTAAACTTATATATTAATAACGAGATTAAATTTAGTGATTACTCGGCGGAATCTTCAATAAGTTCATCGACGATTTCGTCGTAGTGATTGCCGATGAGATTGTTGAGAACCGCACCTATATTATCGCCGACGAGGTTCACAACGACGTTCTCGGCAACGTCCACCAGCTCATCGGTTAAAAGTGACACTGTGACCGGCTCGTATGAACGCACCGACGCCATTATAGTGCGACCGTTGCATGCAGCACGCATTATTTCCACAACTGTGTGGCTGTCGGTGTCGATGCTGGCCAGTTCAACAGGAACTTGTAAAACTGCCAACATCGTTATCAATGACACAGGGTGATAGATGTGCCGCAGTTCAACGTATTCACGATCACCAGTGTCAACGAATAAAATATCGGAGTATCCATTCTCCGAATCCCAACCCTTTATCTCGCCGCGCTTGGCGTACCCATTCCGGGCGACGACGCACATGCTTTTAGTTAAGAGGTCACTCATGTTAAAGGGGCGGGCCTCTCGCGCAATATACAAATTGTATAAAAACACACTTAAAGCGTTAGAAGCACCCTCCATTTGTCGGAGGCGCAGATGAATTACACCGTTATCCTCGATGTATAGAGAGCGACAAATAAACATCTCGCCCATGAACGCGTCGGAAATACGGGGATACATTTTGATTTTGAAAAAAAATTAATCACCTCGATTTGCAAAGAATTTGTAAAAAAAATTAGTTTTCTAAAAAATTTAGTCCTCACTTTTCACTTTTTCCACTACAATTCCGCGAAAAAAGACCAAATACAATTTTTTACAAACGACCGAGTCACAATCAACCGAGTTTATTTATTAACGCGATATGCAGCCTCCGATGGCGAGAAGAACTATAAAAAAATTAGTTTTCTAAAAAATTTAGTCCTCACTTTTCACTTTTTCCACTACAATCCCGCGAAAAAAAGACCAAATACAATTTTTTACAAACGACCGAGTCACAATCAACCGAGTTTATTTATTAACACGATATGCAGCCTCCGATGGCGAGAAGAACACTGACAGATGAGGATGATGCATCTGAGTGGAGGCATCATGTTATTACATGCTGCATCAGCAAACATCTCCTCGCGAGGACAATATAGGTGTTACAGTGCCACGCGCTGCCTGTAAGACTATACGCAAAGATAACGCACAACAATGCAGTGACAATATTACATACGTCTTGAGTAGTAAACAGCGAGCGACCGGGCCACGCGCTGCCTGTAAGACTATACGCTAAGATAACGTACAGCAATGCAGCGAAAATATTACCTATGTCTTGAGTAGTAATCAGCGAGCGCTCTTAGACGACTTCTTTGAAATGCGAAGAAGCGAATAAAATATCATTTTAATATTATAGAACGCGAGACGGTATTGGAATGTGCAGTGTCAGCCGCGCGTGCGTTTGAAATGCGAAGAAGCGAATAAAATATTATTTTAATATTATAGAATTTTTGAGATTGAATTTTAAATTAAATACAATTACATTTTGTAATTTTATTGTATTTCAAATTAAATACAATTACGTAATTGTATTGGATTTCAAATTAAATGCAATTACATTTTGTAATTGTATTGGATTTCAAATTAAATACAATTATATTATGTAATTGTATTAGATTTCAAATTAAATACAATTATTTCCAGTAATTTGTATTTTGTAATTTTCCATTACAATTTTGCCCAACTCTGACACGAAGATGCGAAGAAAATACATTTACATTTTATAATTGTATTGGATTTCAAATTAAATACAATTACAGTTGTATTGAATTTTAAATTAAATACAATTACATTTGAATTGTAAAATTAAATTAAATACAATTACGTAATTGTATTGGATTTCAAATTAAATGCAATTACATTTTGTAATTGTATTGGATTTCAAATTAAATTCCCAATCCGCGTTCACATCGATTTTTCACTACAATCGAGCTGGAGACCAATATTTCGAGAACTCGGATTATCGCACCTCTGTTTTTTATCAAATGCATTGATTCAACTCCGCCAAAAAAATAGCTAGAGATCTGAAACCAATTCCATTCGATAGAGCACACTTTTCTCTCGAATACGATTTTTGCGGACCACCGTCAAACGTTTCCTTAATTTTTTGTGACGATGTTGAATTTTATCTTGATTACGCTCCTCGCTCAGACCATAAATGTCGAATTATGATATAAAAAGCAGGAAAATCCCAAATCTGCGTTGTATGCTATGTCGGATGATTTTTATTATTATTATTATTATAATTATTACTTTGCCCAATTTGTTGTTATTACGAGACAAAAAGTGAAACATGCGCTCATCACTCCCAATCCGCGTTCACATCGATTTTTCACTACAATCGAGCTAGAGACATATATTTCCAGAACTCGGATTATCGCACCTCTGTTTTTATCAAATGCATTGATTCAACTCCGCCAAAAAAATAGCTAGAGATCTGAAACCAATTCCATTCGATAGAGCACACTTTTCTCTCGAATACGATTTTTGCGGACTACCGTCAAACGTTTCCTTAATTTTTTGTGACGATGTTGAATTTTATCTTGATTACGCTCCTCGCTCAGACCATAAATGTCGAATTATGATACAAAAAGCAGGAAAATCCTCAATCCAAATCACGACGTCCCTGGGAGCAGGGTATTTTCCTAAAAAAAAAAAGTTGTGCCCAGTACGCGTCTTTAAGACGTCCCTGGGAGCTGTGAATTTTCCTACAAAAAAGAAGTTGCGCCGAGTACGCGTCTTCGATTGTAATTGTATTGAATTTTAAATTAAATACAATTACATTTTGCAATTGTATTGGATTTCAAATTAAATACAATTACATTTTGTAATTGTATTGGATTTCAAAATAAATACAATTACATTTTGTAATTGTATTGGATTTCAAATTAAATACAATTACATTTTGTAATTGTATTGGATTCCAAATTAAATACAATTACATTTTGTAATTGTATTGGATTTCAAATTAAATACAATTACATTGTAATCTGTGAGCACTCTAAGTCGCCTTCTTTTGAAATACGAAGAAGCGTATAAAATATCATTTTAATATTATAGAATGCGAGACGGTACTGCACACGGTCCGCATTATTTTATACGGGTATCGGAATGGCCTGTGTCAGCTACATTTGCAATTGCAGAGGCAATGTCGCTCCTCTGTAGCTCGACTAAAAAATAAAAAAGACGGTGATGCAGATGAAGAGCGATACTACGATCCATTCCATATGCTTTAGGTTTTTCTTTCTTTTTTATGAAAATTATTTTTCCCTCTCTTGGGGCAAAAAAACATTATTTGCACCGGCGAGTTTTTGTGCAAAAAAAAATCCTCTTACGAGATGGGGGAATAGCCTTACAGATATCCGAAGAACACTCGTTCAAAGATTTTTTCTTCCGAGCGTCTAGATACGCAGCTTAAACGCCTGTCTTACCGTTGATGCTAATGAAATTGATACGCTTTTACAGGGCCGCGCGTGCCTCTCGAGCTGACGTTTGCAAAATTGTAGTTGTAGCGTAGTGTGTTTAGGGTCTTTTATTCGCATAATAAATTATTCAGTCTTCAGTTATCCTCTCAACAGTGTTAATCTCTCTAACAGAGCAATTATGTCTGACCGCAATCTTAGATCGTGTATTTTAAATTTTTTACGTTTGACAAAGTTAAATAGCCGTCAAATTCGTCGAAAGTGTGATGATCAGTGGTGTGATGAGTTACGAAATTTATCGGGTGACAGTCTCGTAAGGAGGTTAAGATACATTATTTGGTGGGCTCCATTGCGTAGCATTGCTACAGCATACAACCGTGGTATCCTAAATGGCCAGAGGGTGTTAATGTGCGTGTATGAAGAGTTACAGCGCCGAGGGCTTGAGCAGGCTCCGTGTATACGTGGTATTGTTGATGATATCAGAGGTAAGCAATGATAAAGGCCCCTTAAATATACGTCTTTGATATTTTACGCGGTTTTTGTGTTTAGTGATAGATAAAATTATCAAAACATTATAGGCTATCGACAACTGCTAGATGCAACGAGTGATGAAGAGGCAGCCCTTATAGAAGGGGCTCGTGCTGTTGAGGAAGCAGCTCTTAATAATCAAGCATTAGAATGTGAAGAAGAAAAAACTGATAAAGACGCAAGTGGTCCATCGGAAACGAGCAATGAAGAGCCATCCCTTAGAGAAGAAAGGACTTGTGTTGCTGAGGAAGTAATGCTTAAGAATCAAGCATTAGAAAAGGGGGAAGAAAATGCAGACAAACATGATGATGATAATAATCATAAAGAAACTGAGCAGAACAATTTACCTTTAGTGGTAGAAGAAGAAGAAGAAGAAGAAGAAGAAGAAGAAGAAGAAGCCACAGCTAACCCTTTGGATATGACGATAACACCAATTTACGATGTGATAGAGATCCCGAGCAGTTCAGGTTCCTCAACATTGTTCGGCGATGAACGTGAGTATAAATACACGGTTATAAATTACCATTTATTTTCATTGTAAAAATTGTAAAAGTGTTCGTTATTAATTCTTTAGAGCAAGTGACGGAGCATAGAACTCATCAAGAAGAAGAAGAAGAAGAAGAGCCATGCCAATCGCAGGGTTTGAATAATCCTAACAGTCCTATAGATGAGGAACATCGTGATATGCCTCATCATGATGATATAGAGCATGGTAATGTCGAAGAAGAAGATGAGGAAAATATCGACAACTTTGCGGAAAACCAGTTAGCTGTATACCCTCTGGAAAACTTCGATGCGTATCCGATGAACTTTGAGAGGGAGGATGCACCACCAGCTGAGAGGGCCCTCTTAATGGTCGACAACTGGTTTCAACATCTCATGCATTCAAGCGACTCAGGTAAAAAATGCTTCATATGCACTTACTTTTCGTATATATATGGAGTGTAAGTTGAAATATTTTGCGACAGGGTACGGGACAAAAGAAGATTCCTCGTAGATGTACCAAATTTAATAAGAGGTACACTAACGCTACTTAACTTTAATGAGTTTTATGAAGCACCCCCCCTCCCACTCTTTTCTAATATTTTATGTTTTTTCTTTTTTCAGAAATACAGACGGGCATGGGTAGACCACGCCGTACTGCGAACTATGCGCCTTACGGTACTATTCAGCCACCCGGAGTTCGCTTTGAGGTTATTCAAGAGTTCACGCGCTACATCAAGCGCTTTAAGTTACGGGGCCGCGAAACGACTCTGCGCATACGCCAACCACCTGCCGGAACTAGCGTTATGAGTTGGCTTGAAGGAGCATTCAGGGATCTATTAACACATATCACCAGCTCCTCCGAAGGCGGCGATTATGCTGGTATATCATTCACAGCAACTAACTTAGTGCACGGGCCCGTATGGCTTACCTTCCGTCCCGTCAGGGACTATGTATTTCAAGACATATGGCAATTAATAACTAGCGTTGCTCAAAGCTCATCTTCTCTTAATATCGACGATTCTTGTAGTATAACAACATGTATTGTTAAGGGTGTAGAGGGTCAAGGTAGAAAAGGCTTAACGCACGAGGGTGTGGCAAAAAAATCTATTCTAACGATCCGAAATACCGATAATTTGTGTTTACCGCGCTCGCTAGTAGCAGCTCGCGCATACGCTGAGAGGGGTGAAATACGCACAGGATCACTGCATGCTAATTGGCAACGTATCAGACAAATTAACGGCTCACTTCAAAGAGAGGCAGCACAGGAACTTACAAGAGCCGCGAATATCAGGATACCTAGAAATGGTTGCGGTATACTCGAGCTTAAACACTACCAGGCCTATCTGGCTAGAGATGGTATAGCCATAGTAGTTTTTGAATTTCTCACGCTTGGACGCCGCGAAGTGCCTTTGTTTGACGGTACACAGACCGTTCTAGCTACCGCAGGATCAATTCAACACACCCTGTATATTTTATATTACGAACGTTCGCACCACTTTCAACCTATTCTAAGTCTCAGAGGTGCTGTCGGAAGCTTAAAATTTTGTGCTATCTGTAATGCACAATATCGACGCGAGAATCATAGATGTTTAAAGAAAAAATGTCCGCGCTGTTTTCAATCACCACCGTGTGACTCACTCGCAGGTGATACAATCAGATGTGTAGCTTGTAACCGCGTTTTTTACGGAGAGGCCTGTTATAGACAACACAGACCGCCTGCTGTCGGACGCCATAGAATAAGCACTGTTTGTGAGCGTCTTAAGCGTTGTCACAGTTGTTTTCGCTCTATATGGCCTATGGAGAAAAAGAAACATACATGCGGCGTGGGCTTCTGCCAAACGTGTAATTCCAATCAACCTTATAATCACCAGTGTTTTATGACGCCGGTTTGCGCGGATGCTTCTCCAAAAAAATATATATTTATATTTTACGATTTTGAAACGCAACAGTGTTCCTCTGTGAGAGGAGACCCTAACACCTATATACATCAGCCTAATCTCTGTGTAGCTCAACGTGTTTGCACGCTATGTTATGGCGAGCGTTCTATAGACGAACCGTGTGAACGTTGCGGTGTGCATGAATTTATATTTAGAGATAACCCTGTACAAAAATTGGTGGAACTCGGTATGCAAGAGATCAGCGGTTTTTCAAAGACTATTTTAATAGCACACAATGCAGGCGGCTTCGATGCCCAGTTCGTTCTTCGCTATTTGGTGGATGAAAAAAAGACACAACTTCCTGCTCTAATAATGAACGGTACAAAGATAATCACCATGCGCGTGGCCACGCTAGTGTTTCTCGACAGTCTGCACTACTTTCACATGCCTCTAAGTGCGTTACCGAAAGCATTTGGACTAAAGGATGAAATTGTTAAGGGCTCTTTCCCACATCTGTTCAACACACCTGAAAATCAAAATTATATAGGAGAATTGCCTCCTATGATGTTAGTGTTACTGTGATGTTAGTTGTTACATTGGGTTACATTGCTGTAACATTGCTGTACCATAACCATGTTTACTGGGATGTTGTTTATTATCGATAACAATATTGGAGAATGTGGGAATAACGGTGACTAAAAAATACATTATTATTTATAAAAATAAATCATCTTTTGGGTTAAAATGAGACTAGAAACTAGAACTCATCTTTGAAAATGCCAACATGAACGTCAATACGGTTAATGAATAATTTATCTTTTCTTTGAATATAGATAATGCTCCATCGACCCATGAATCGATAATAACGGTCACCGGTGGGGTCATACTAGTACTTCGTAGTATAAACCAACTATTACCTAGCAAGCTTTCAACTCACGGCTGTTAAATACTGTTTTCAGATCAATTCATTGCTTGACACAGTCAAAAAGATGTTTATTAAACTTGAAGATGTATATGTAATCCTAACAAAAAGTATCAATATTCTAATCTACAACGGCGGTCAAAATAAAGGAAATACACCTTCCTTTACATACGGATGACTTATTATATTTATTCATTTAAATCTCAAATTTTACATCGAAACAAAATTTAATTTTTATTTTTATCCTAAATTGCTAGAACTTGCCGGGTTGCATACGGTAGTGAATAGATTGGATTACTCGACAAAAATCTTACACACATTTGTTTAGTGAATAACAATAAAGCTATATATTTCAGCCTTTAAATGGATGTCAAACGAAAGCTTATGTAGTAATAAAGCAATAAATAATAGTTGGGCGTCAATTGAGCACTGATCTCAACAACCAATTCCGTATCCAAGTGGTGGAATTTCTTATAAGCAATCAGATACCAACTAATAATCTAAGATTAAAAAATCGTTCTCATTGGTATGAGATGATAGGTTAGACAACATTCACGTGTTTAAACAAACACTAAAATGCAAAATTCAAGATAAAAGTCCAATTTAATTATGTTGACCGCCATTTCCTCATTTTCCCCAACCATCGATATTTTTAACCGATACATTTAAACATCTAGCGTATGCATCGCCTTCCGATTTTCACATGCTTATGACGCAAACATAGCTGAGGCATTATTGCATTACACGTAACCCTTCTGCATACGCCTTCATAATGCGCCAGTGAAACACAAAAAAGATCAGTTCAATAGAGAATGGCCTTTACTTAAAAAATTTAGATTAAATTGGAAAAAAACCTATAATCAAATTTTATCTCATACATTATTGCGTTGCGTTTCCCACTTAGCCCTTCTGCACACTTCTTCATAATAGTTCAGTGAAATAGAAAAAAAAATCATTTCAATAGATGATGGCCCTTACTTAGAAAAGTTAGGTTAAAAGTAAAAAACAAAATATAATGAAATTTGATGTGATTCAATAAATTTGGAAACTTAATATATAGAGAGTACGTAAAAAACGAGAATTTTCGTATTTTTTACGTTACAATACGCTTTGGGATTATCGAGATATCACCAAACCAAACAAAATATAAGCAAACGGTTTATCTCGAAAACAGAACACCGTAGGCTCTTGAAATTTAGTACTTTTTCTGAGGGTATATAGTACCCCAATAACGCAAAGTTAAAACATTTTTCGGGATCATTTGAAAATCGGGTGGCTGAATTGGTGTGGAATGCCTCAGCTATGGTTATGCTACGCAGCATATATTTTATGTAAAACATTTGAATGTTTTAATATTTAACTAACAATATTTCAAACGTTTCGGCTCTGGTCTCAACCCTCTTATCTCTGGTAAAAATGCCCGATTAAATTGATAGAAAACAAAGGATTCGGTAACCAATATAGTAAAAAACACGATAGCTATCGTATTTTTGGTACCGAAATCAGCGGTTTCAATATATTTTTTTTTATATAACTTCAGTAGAAAAACTGCTGAGATATCTTAGAACGATATCAACAATATTTCATCCGCCTCGTTCCCCTGAAGTTTAAAATAGTACTTACATTTGATCGCGTTTAAAATATTTTCGGGTACTGCCAAACGGCCCTTCCCCTCTTCCATTATCCCCGGCTCAGTCTTTACTCCTCTAGCTGACATTTTTTTCAATTCTTCCACCCCCACCAAGTACACCAACAAACGCCTGACCATCTCTTTCGGTGTACGCTTGAACTTCAATATATTGAGTTTCAGTTCCGTCGAATTTACGACGACGCCAGAACCAGGTTGAATTTCGACCTATATCGTTGATAATTGGTGACACTTTAAATCAATCTTACAGTTGCTTTTGTGCCAATAGTGATGACTTTTAGTCTTAATATAGTCTGCCACATCACCCTGCTTAAAAGATCAGATGGTATTTCAATAGAAAGGATAAATCTAATCATCGATTTCAATTGTACGTCTAGGAAAATGTATTATGGATTGTACTACACACATGTTTAGTTAAAGGGACAAAAATGTTTGTCATATTATTTCATCAGTTTTATTTAGTATTTAAATTTATAAACAATATTCAATCGGAAGGTATTAGATTTTGTTGTAGTGTCCTGATACCCCAGCAATTTAATCTATAGGCTATGAACGGTGGCGGGCAATAGCTCATTTCGATTATTGGAATATTCTTAATCGATTCACCGTCCAGATTTTTAATAGTATTAGTTCTTCCAAAGTTATAGCCATAATAATAAACTTATGACGGTCAATCAATAAGTCAATTTTCAATAAACAAAATCAGCTATAGCTAGTCATAATCGGACTGATATTACGGGCATCGGAAATTTTCAGATATTGATCGATTTACTTTTTATATCAGGGCTGAGAATATATGTATATATCAAGAATTAATGCATTAAAGAGGTGTATTATCAAATTTGACGTAACCACAAACCATTAATACCACAAACTATTTTATTAAGCTACCAGATATTGTAGAAGAGATTTTAGAAACTTAGTATTTTTTTTTTTTTTTTTATTAATGGTTCTTTTCGTACGCCTTCTTCAGGCGTTTACGTTTTTTTCCCCTCTCCCCTTTTCCCCGTTCCTTCATAGAGTCCCCTCTTAGAGTGTTGTCCGCAGCCACTCATCCTAATGCCCCTCTATATCGCATTCGCCATAGCATTGCTGCCATGGGCATAGGGAAACTGCGGAAAACCTATGCCGATATAGCCGGTCTCGAGTTCGCCTCACGGCACCAGAGCTACGTCACGTTTCGTCGAGAATATAAACACGGACTACAGCTGTATACATGTGACCCCCACAGGTAGAAATACCTGTGGGGGTCCCAAAAAGATAGCTGCTACAATTAAAAGTAGAACAAGCTATTGGCGAATAATGCCAACCAGTTAGGACACCTCCGAAGGATATCCCACTGTTTCTTTTGAACTGCGAAGTCGCTCAATCTTATACACGCTAGGGTCACGAATCGCTTGCGAGAAACTTTTGAGTCGTTCGGCATCTAGCGGACATAACATACTGTATGAATATGTGACGTTCTTACAACGTTGCCACGTTACATAACTGTAACATAACCGAACTATCGCCACAGTTACATTACAATCGTTACATACATGTTGCATTACAGTTACACAATTTTGTTATATAACTGTAACGTAACTACAGCACATAACAGGTTACATAACGTTGATGTTTACGATGTTCCAAAACCACTGTAATATACATGTTACGTTAATGTTACATTCCCTTTCAACGTTTTTACAATGTTGCCACGTTACATAACGGTAACATCGCCTTCCTGTCACAAAAGTGACGTCCAAATTGTTACTTGGATGTTGCGTTGCGGTTTCACAGCTTTTGTTATGCAACTGCAACGAGAATATGTCACATAACAGTAACATTACCTGAATATAACAAATGAAACATCACATGTTACTCCTACGTTACATAGCCGCAACATAACGCAAGCGTTACATTGTTACAATCACATGTAACTTCCAGGTTACATTGCTGTTCAATTATGTGTTTACTGGGATATGTTGTTGAAGATTTTGAATGGTGATGATTCGAATGATTTTCTTGTAATAAACAGCTTTATTAGATATTAATTTTAAGACATATAATATAACATATATATAATATAATATGATATATTCTCTGATTTAGATTATATCGACCGTAAAAGTTCTGGTCTCTCCTGGCCCGAATACATTCGCGTGATCAACCTCAAATGCGGATCACTGCGCAACCCCAATCATCTTGAAAAAGAAGCCGCCATATGATTCCTCTATTTTTTTATTTTTTTGTTTAAAATTTCGAAAAAAAAGTTATGTTTTTAAATATAATAAATGATCGTTAAATTGAGCAATGAATTCATCAGTGCAATTTATTTATTATTTATTAACTATCTGGTCGATTAAATCTTAATTTAAGTATCAAGTGACGCGGTAACGTTTCGAGGCAAGTACATTTACCTAATCTTACCATACCGGCCGAACCGACTAGGCGCTGCCAGACACTCTTACTCGAGTTTCGCATTTTAGATTTTTTTTTCAAGGTTACTATGTTTATATTTATTAATATTGTAGTGCTTTCAAATTAGTTTTAGCTGCAGATAAATAGTTTAGCTCAAATTATATAATTTCAAACCAAAATAATTGCAGTATCTCCAGTCATTTCGATTATATGGTAAAATAAATATTTTAAATCCCCTGAAAAATCCGTTTTTTTGCTTCCTCATAGAGGAAGCTTTGTTTTCATGAAAATTTTTTTTTTCGAGATTTTCATGTCAGTATGCTTAGAATCACCTAAAACATCGAAAAAAGTGGTTTAGAAAAAATGTCCGTATGTATGTATGTGTGTGTGTGTGTGTGTGTGTGTGTGTGTGTGCTGGGCCTCGAAAATTCAATCGCCTCTCACTCAGTAACCGTTCGAGCGATCGGGCTCAAATTTGGCACACATGTAGAGTAGCTGCCCCCCTTTGAATACTGCAATTTTTGAAAAAATATATATAGTAATTAAGTTTTTATGCAATTTTTAATTTGTTGAAAAAAGGACGTGAATGCTCTAACTTTCGTAAAAGTTCGCCGATTTAGCTAAATAGTTCTTCATATCTAGATATAAGTTCAATGTTGTATGGTATTGCATTTCGGCGAAATCGGTAAAGCGGTTCGGATTTTATAGAATTTTGAATTTTTCGAAAAAAATACATTTTGCTCTAAATCACGTCATATCTTAATAAATGAACCGAAATTGGGTACAGTCGAAAGGTAACATACAGCCCTGATACGTACAAAATTTGGTGATGATCGGTAAAGTCGTTCGGATTTTACAACATTTTGAATTTTTCAAAAAATTTAGATTTTCGCTACAACTTCCGCAAAAGTTAACAAAAGAAAAAGTTAAAGTAAGACAAAATGTTGTATCTAATCAAAATTACATATAACTGTCTGTGACGGAGTATTATTTTGTTTTTTTATTATTTCTAATACTGACGGTAAGTACGAATATTAAATTGCCAATAATTCTAGAACGGCACAATAAAATGGTATAAAACTGAGGGAGATGGGGAGGCATCGACTTCAAGTGGAAATGCGGGAGAAAAAAAATCGTCCTCGCCATCGTCGTCGACGAAATTGAAAAAAAAGATGCAAAGTAGAACCTTGCACATTGCTTCCTCATTATTTTTCGCTTTTTACAAAGCTTCCTCTATGAGGAAGCCAAAATTGAATAACATACTGCTTCCTCACAGAGGGAGCTTTGTAAAAAGCGAAAAATAATGAGGAAGCAATGTGCAAGGTTCTACTTTTTCATTCAGTGGTCGACCGAATCGAAACTCACGGCACATGGCACGCGATGAGCTGTCTCACACAGCATATTTTTCGTATTTTTAAGTACTGATTCATCTTTGCGTCCTCATAGAGGAAGCTTTGTTTTCATTACAAATTTTTTTTTCGAGATTTTCATGTCAGTACACTCAGAATGGACCAAAACGTCGAGAAAAGTGATTTAGAAAAAATGTCTGTGTGTATGTGTGTGTTACACGATCGAAAAATGTAAACCTTTATAACTCGGGAATGCCTTGAGATATCAAGCTGAAATTTGGACCATAGATAGAGGGATCAAGCCTCATCGTTCATACAGATTTTTGTTAAAATCCACTTCATCGTTAAATTATTACGCGTTTTTTAATTTTTTGAAAAATGACTGTTAACGCGATAACTCTTTCAATTTTCGAGATATTTATCTTAAAATTGGTATGAATGTGAGCTTTCATACGCCGGTGATCGCTATTGAATTTGGTTAAGATCGCTTGAACCGTTAAAATTTTATGATGTTTTGATTTTTTTAATTTTTTGATTTTTTTTCTGCGATGCGAATTTTGGTATCAAGTAACGAGCTGGGCGTTAAATGAGTGCCAAATTCATGATTAACAGAAAAATATGTCAGATATAGCCCAAAAGTGTTGAACGATACCATATTTTCGTAGCGATGTTGTACAGTCTATATTGCGAAAAGAAGCGATTTATGTCGTATAAACTAGCCATATCTTTGCTTCCCAATCAAATTTCGGAAAACACCGGTTTCTATTGTGTTCTACAAAAAAAAAAAAAAAACAGAGAAGATAAAGGATTCGAGTGAGTTTCTGAATCGTTCGTCCTTATTATATTTTCACAAAGCGGGAGTGTGTGCTCATTTATCCATTTAAAACAAGGATGCAAAGCAGAACCTTGCACATTGCTTCCTCATTATATTTCGGTTTTTGCAAAGCTTCCTCAATGAGGAATCCAAAATCAATTACCATACTTCCTCTTAGAGGTTGCTTTGTAAAAGTCGAAATATAATGAGGAATCAATGTGCAAAGTTCCACTTTGCATCCTTTTTTTTATTCATGGTAATGGATTAATTTTTTTTTACGATGAACATTCTTAAATTGTTTTACCAATTTTCTTTTTCGATTTTTGTACTTTAAATTTTATTACTTTAACTAGAACAATTTGTTTTTCATTTTTTATTTTTGTTTGCCTTCGACATATCGAAGTATCGAATCTCTATCAGTATCTCGCTGAGGTTCTTTAGAATCTCAGTGAGATTCTTAAGGAGATTCTTTTTATTTTCAGCTTCCCACTAAAGAATCTCTACGAGTATCTCGCTGAGATTCTAGAGAATCTCAGCGGGATTCTTATGGAGATTCTTTTTATTTTACGCTTCCCACTAAAGAATCTCCACGAGTATCTCCCTGGGATTCTAAAGAATCTCAGCGGGATTCTTATGGAGATTCTATTTATTTCTAGCTTCCCACTAAAGAATCTCTACGAGTATCTCACTGAGATTCTCTAGAATCTCAGCGGGATTCTTATGGAGATTCTTTTTATTTTAAGCTTCCCACTAAAGAATCTCTACGAGTAACTCGCTGAGATTCTTTAGAATCTCAGCGGGATTCTTATGGAGAGAATCTTCTTAAGAATCTCAGCCAGATTCTTTTTTTCTACGCGGGAGACTTTGATCAATAATTACTCCAAGGTATTTAGTCTCTTCTACTTCTTGTAATATTTCACTATCTATTCTGATTGTACATCGTTTCGCCCGGATTCGTTTGTGTGGATCTCGTATTAACATAAAATTCGTTTTATTTACATTTAGTTTCAGTGAGTTTTCATTCAACCATTTATTTATTTCCTTCAGGTCAGATTTTAATTTATATTCAATTTCGTCCTCATTATTGCTATTTACATATAAGATCATATCATCGGCGAACATGTTGCACGCTGTATATTTTAATCTTTTTACAATGTCATTAATATAAATTATAAATAATATTGGCTCGAGAACTGTTCCGTGTGGCACACCATGTATGATTTCTATTTCTTTTGAATTAGTTTGCTTATATTTCACTTTTTGTTTTCTGTTTATTAAGTACGATTCAAACCATTTAATTACTTCTCCACCTATACCATATTCTCTTAATTTATGTATTAGTATCTTTCTGTTTATTGTTTCAAATGCTTTTTTAAAATCGATAAATACTACTCCTATCATTTCGCTCTTGCCCATATTTTCTCTCCATTGAATTAACGTTTTTTGTATTGCTGTTTCACATGATAATCCTCTTCTGAATCCCGATTGCTCATCTATAAGTATATTATTTTGTTCTATAAATTGTACTAAGTGCTCTTTAATTACTGTTTCTAAAACTTTTTCATATATTGGTAAGATATTAATAGGTCTATATTCTTCGTCTTTACAGCTACCCTGGATTTTTTGTATCGGTACCACAGTTGATGTTTTCCATTTCTCTGGGAATACTCCTTTTTCTAGTGACTTATTTATAACAACCAGTATCAATTTACTCGCTGCCTTCCACACCCATTTCATTATTTCTGTAGTTACTCCTTCATCCGTTCCTTTCTTATTTTCTAATTTGCTTATAATCTCGTTTACATCTTTATATTCCACCTTCCGAAAATTAAAAAACCTTGTTTTGTTCTCATCTCCTTCACTAATTACCCTTTCTGTTGTTGTATTTATTTCTCCGACTATTTCGTCAATACTTTTAATAAAAAATGTGTTAAATCGTTCTGCTATTTCTTTAGTATCGTTTATTTTCGTCCCGTCAAATGTTATGTAGTTCGCGTTTTTATCTTGTTTTTTCGTTCCTATCATCTCTTCGATTGCTGTCCACATTTTTTTCGGTTCGTGTTTCAGTGCGTCGATGTTATTCTCATAATATATTTTTTTACTTGATTTTAACGTATATACTGCTAAATTTCTGTACTGTTTAAATATATTCCAATCCTCCTCGTGATTTGTTGTCTTTGCCTGTACGTACACTGTACCTCTTTTCAAGCTTGTCTCTCTTGTTTTCTCATTAATCCAAGGTTTATCATTCCATTGTACTTTTATTTTTTTGTTCTTAATAGGGGCTATTGCGTTAATTGTATTTATTATTCCTTCTGTTAATCCATCTGCAGCTGTGTTAACGTCCTCAGTATTTATTATTACTTTCATTTTGTCTAAGTTTGTTTTGATCATTTCTGTAAATATTGCTTCCTTCATATTCTTATAGTCTCGTGTATACATTTCTATTTCCTTATGATCGTCAGAATTGCATTTAAGGTCTAGTCTAATTATTTGGTGATCCGTTATTTTCGGGGTTTGAAGTACAATTGTGTCTATGTAAAAATTTGAATAAACTAAATCTATAATGGTTTCGGATGTTTTTGTTATTCTCGTCGGTTTTGTAACATATTGCTTAAGTCCTAAGAGAGACATTTTGTTCTGTAGAGGTTGTACATAGTTATTCTTTTTACTAACGTCAATATTAAAATCGCCAACCACAATTATTCGTCCCATATCTACTATTTTATCACATTCGTCTATTATAAGCTCTATAAATCTTCCGTCACTCGTACTCGGTGATAATATACGTTGCCGATAATAATGTTTTCTGTTTTAGCTTTTACTTTTCTACATTCATCCAAAGATTATTTTCAATTGCTATATTACTGATCTCCTGATGTTGTATATTCTGTCTAATATAAGTTAGGACTCCTCCTGTTAACCTATTTTGAGTGTTACATTTTAGTACTTTATAATTTCTTATATTTATTTCAAAATCTTCAATTTCTTCGACTATATGAGTTTCACTTAAACAGACTATTGTAGGCTTGTAATTATTAATGAGTTCTTCTATATTATCTTTATGTTTAAGAAAGCCTTGTGCATTTAGCACTATAATATATGGACTTTTTTATTTTGGTTGTTTTCTTCTGTTTTACTTCGTTGCTATTCAGTCCAGTATTTCGTGTTTCTAGCCGCCTGTTCTATCGCTTTTTGATATGTCTTACAGTTTCTATCCGTTGCTTCATGGTCTGTGTTTACATCTCTTAGATTATATTTACGCACCATCTTAACGCCGTTTATGCACTTTTTTCCGCGGTTACACATTCCTCCGCTTTGTGGTTACCCGCGCACTTCCTACAACTCACTTAATTTCTGCAGTCCCGCGCAAAGTGGTTGAACCCACAACACTTGAAGCATCTAATGCAGCTGGTATAATAGTATACTCTGCACATTTTCCATCCTACTATTATTTTTTGCCCTTCGACCAGATTTTTATGTGTTAGTGGGTCCACTTCTATGATTATCGTTTCTTCCCCATCCTTCGTTTGGATCCTTTTTATTATTTTTATCGCGAAGTCCTCTCTGTCTATGTCTAGCCGATTCTGTACGCTGACTCTGTACGCGAATTCATCTTCGCTTTCCTCCTTCAGTTTTTCTTCTACGCCTACGATTTTTATTTTTGGCAGTTTTTGTTTTGGAACGTGCACCTTGTATTGATCACCGAATTTCTTCCTTAGTTCCTCACTGAGTGTTTCTGTATCTTCTTTCCTGTGGCAGTCTACTATGATTTTTCAGTTCGGGCCTTTTGCAATTTTATCGACACCAACCGGTTCCGACTTAGAAAAAAAAAAAAAAAATGTGTACTGGGACACATAGTAGAAGTGAAACTTCAACGGACAAGTGGAAAAACGAATCGCAACGGACAAGTGGAAAAACGAATCGCAACAAAATTTGTACTTGAAGTTTTACGGGCAGTCTTTCAAATTGGACAAGTACATTAACAATCTGCCCGTAAAACTTCAAGTACAAATTTTGTTGCGATTCGTTTTTCCACTTGTCCCTTGAAGTTTCACTTCTACTATGTGTCCCAGTACACATTTTTTTTCCGTTCACTTTTGTCGTTCACTTTTAAAAAACTGGGCAAAGTTTCCTTGTGATAAATTAGTTTCCTTGTTGTATTTATTATGCGTTTTGCAGACCGCAAATATACGTAATGATGCCCAGCCACGTGAAGAGCGGAGGTTATAAAAGAATGTCTGAGCACATGTCGCCGGGACTCTAGCGCAGACACGTATTACACGTAGAACATCGGCTCAGCTGTCCCCCATATCCCCGCCCTCCGCGCGGTTGCGCATTATATCCATCTAATACAGCCGTTGCCCTCTCTCCGCTGCCGCCAGCCTTTCTCTCCCGCCGCCGCTGCTGCTTCTCACTGGGCGATATATCGTATACCCCCTCCGCGGCGGTAACGCTTTTTCGTGACACAAAATATCCTAAGCATGTCCACCTAATGGCCCTGAATGACGTTCATTTTTCATCATGCAGAAATGATGTAATGGACGTTCTCATTTTATCTATCAAATACAAGTCCTTGTAGATGAATTTTGACCGTCTATTGCAAATCTCGTTAAAGTGTTACAGTTTGATCTAATCGAAGTATTCAACTTAATGTTTCATGCACATCCATTTTATATCCATTCCGAGCGATCAAGGTGGTATGTACTATGTATGTCCAATGGATATCCACTTTTTATCCACTGTGATATATCCAATTGCAAGACCTCTATAAACGTTAAATATAGACACATATATCGTCCACCGTGGATGTGGACGTTTTACGGACCAATGGACCATTCATGGACGTCCAGTAGACAGTACGTTCTGTGTGGGAAAAACATAAATTTTGAGAAAAATACAAGCGTTTTCTTAATGGTACTTTTAATTTTAATTACTTTATTTTAATATTTCATTCGTCCCGCTGGACACGGCAAAGGGGGTTTCTAGTATGCTTAATACTCGTAGAAAGTCCGTTCCTTTTTATGATTTTAATCTAAAAATGTATTGCTAATTCCTGGTAATGATCAAAGGTTTTTTATACCAAGTTAAGTGGATGGGTAATGCAGACATAAGCGGTCGTTAGCGTCCCCACTAACACCCAATAGTTGATTCTCCCAACCAATTTTGTCGCTTGGAGCGTATTTAACCATGGCACTTGGTTAGGGCAACCAATATTTCTTTCCGTGTATGTACACATGACAGTATATATGTATGATAGTATATACGTAAGTCAGATCGTAGTGTGGCTGGTCATTGTCTCTACATTATACGTCTAATCTGGATGAAAAGCTAAATATACAGGGGACATCTATATGCATTGACTAAACATGCACAGTAAGTAGTAATCAGCATCAATTCTATGTAATATGGTTGTCCCTTGAACATCCTCGTAGATTTTTATTGGACATTCAATTCACGTCCGCTGAACGTATAATATGGCCGTCAAAATGTCATAAAATATATGTTCATCGAACGTCTTATGGATAGCTGTTTTCACGTAATCGATAACATCCACAAGATATTTGATATACGTCTATTATATACCTACTGGTACGATCAATGACCGGCCACATTACATAGAATTGGTGCCGATTGACACTTTCTGTGGTTATGTGCTGGATGTCTATTAATATTCCCAGGACGATCGATTCATCCAACATGGATGTTCAAAGGACGTACCATAGTCGATATATTCTGTGTGGGATTAAAATAATTAAGAATTTTATAAGAATTAAGAACAGTAAAATAACAACACTCGAGACGGCTAGCTAAATGGGGGATAACGGAAATTTGCGGGAGATCTGTGACTGCTCAGCAGGTAGAGGGGAGACCAGAGGGGTCAGGGGGTGGATTCCCGAACTCAACGGCTTCTTACAGATTACCTCGGCCGGTTACGGGTCGGAAAACGCTACAAAAATGGTCAAAAAGGGGTTGGCTAGATACTGGAGGTGATTTCAGGGGTCGCAGGGCACTATTTAGTCACTAAAAACCACCCCTCACTGGCTCATGCAACAGGTGTCTATGGTACCTGTCGAGATGACACACGCGGCGGCGGAGACGATACGGCACTTAAACAGTAATATCACGCAAAGTAGGGATTGTCGGGGCGGTTAGGGGTAAGAAAAAAATCACAGTGCTCGAGTACTTACGTTTGTTAGGCTCGAAACTAATCCTTTCATTCACAAATCCCTCAAAACACTCGAAAACTCGGCTTGATATTAATCGATACTAAAAATGGCGTCGCTCTTGGGTAGCAGCTCAGCTGAAGTGGCGGGCCGGCCGGCGTCTTCTTCCTCGATGCTCGGAGTCGTCGCTGATTGGCCGCGGCTCCCACGAGCAAGATGGCGCGGCGAATGGGAGACCGCGCGCCTGGGGATTGGTCCACGGGTCGAGCGCAGCAGGCGGCAAAATTTAAGTGGCGAGTTCTTCGGGCGGTGATTGGCGGCGAGGCAGCGTGGAGAGCAGGGACGCGCCAGTCTCGCACGTCCCCTCTGCCTACGCTCTAACCGCGGACCTCAGCCCCGGCAGCGACGGCCCTGCAGCTCCGGCGTCTTCTCCCGGCCGGCGCCACATTCAAACTCTACACACGCACATTTATACACACAATCATCCATCCATTCGGGGCAGGGGGGGGGACGGAACAAATCAGACGCTATACTCGAAAAAGAAAGGAAAAAAAAGAACATAAATTATAGTAACGAAGCTCGATATAAAAATAACCATAATAAAAAAAAAGATAAATATATTTACCAACGCCGCGGGAGTGGTGGCCTCCAGCTGACCTGGCGCACACTGAGCATGCGCCGTGTTACAGTGCGTTCGGTCACACAGGCGAGGCACGAGTGATTCTCGTTGCGCGCTTCGATCGATGGAAACTTCGGAAATCTGTTAAGCAGCGCACGCGCCTTTATTCCCTATAGACTTACGCATGCCCTAGCGGTGTATTCTCGGCGAGCGTCGAGGCAACTCTTTGAACGTCTGAATTCTATCTCAACACATATATTTTCGTGACAGTTAAATATTTTCATTTTATGGTATTCCAAATTATTAACAAAATTAATTTGAATTTTTGCACGGTTCTACTTTGCAGGCTTTTACATAGCTTATTATATAATCGTGGACTCGAACAACTCAAGTAGTTAAAGCAATACACTCATCCTGAAAAAGGAAGAAAACTATCAGTCAATTTTATGCAGGTTCTAAAATAATAATAATACCTCGCATGATATTACTTAATATGATCTGTATTTTTGTTCAGTATGCGGTTCTTCAATTTAAAAAATGTCTGTTCATAATTTCCCATACCATTTTTAAGGGTGACTGAATTTTTCGATCTTAGCTTATAGCAGATGCAATTCTATCTCAACATTGTACAAGCCTTCACCTGAAAACCAGTCACCTCATGTAATTTCTTCACAAATCTTGTATTGTTCATTCAGTATTTCTGCATAAAAAAGGTCCTATAACTCTATCTTGATATTCATACCGTTTTGGAATGTGACAAATTTTGTAGAACTCTGACTATTGCAGAATTAATTCTATACAAGTTCTAATTTTAAAACAGTATAATAGTTTATGGTAAAAAATTTAAACGAAATCAATACTTCGTTGAAAGTAGTATATTTGAGATTCTCGGAGAGACTCATGGCAAAATCTCGGTGAGAACCTAGCTGAGAATCTCGAGAATCTCACAGAAAATCTCTGTCAGATTCAACGATGGTTCCCGCAGCATGCTTCTCTCAGAGATTCCTGGGATTCCGGAGAATCTATCGCAGATTCTATATGAGATTCTCGAGAATCTATCCTATCTTCTTACTGAGATTCTTTGGAAAAACTTTTATTTAAATTGTTACAATCTATTCTAGATTCTTTAAGAGATTCCAGAGAATCCATCGCTGATTCTATATGAGATTCTAGAAAATCTATACTAGCTTCTTACCGAAATTGTTTGGAAAAACTTTTTTTAAATTGGTACAATCTATCCTAGATTCTTTACGAAATTCCGAAGAATCTATCCTAGATTCTTAACGAGATTCCAGAGAATCTATGCCAGATCCTTTTTGAGATTCTCACAAGAGTCTCGGAAAATCATATAGAATGTACCTTAAATTTGTTTCCAAATTATTTCAAATGTCTAGCGAAATCGAAAAGAACCTATCATTGATTCTTTTCCAGATTCTCGCAAAGGTCTAGAGAAATCGAATAGAATCTATCCCATGTCTTTTCCGAAATTCTCGATTAATTATCATATAATGAATTAAAAAATCAAAATCAAAATGAGAACCCAACGAAACTCACCTAAAATTTATTACGGGGTCTAACTTTACCCACTGAACATAAATCTGGCCCAGAAAATTTATTTCTGTCACATTTGTTCTTTTTCAATTTTTTCCTTCGATTTGATCATTTTTTTTCTTTTTTTATTCTGTAGTATAAATTTCCCAAAAAAACTGCCAAACGCACTACAAAGCTAAAGTCCCGAGCTTTCCCTTTTATTTTTAATGGGCGCCAGGCGCGAAAAATATTAGGAGCCGGGAAAAACTCGCGATGTTCAGGGACCAAGCTGGTTTTGCCTAGCTAGCCGCAGCCGTCAAAAAATGTAGCGGGATTCTAATATAAGGTTCTCGTGCAGAAATAAAAGAAAACAGATTGTCAATTTTTCGGGAGACTTCAACAATAATTTGAAATTTATTTTAAACAAAATTATTGACTCACAAAAGAACCCAAGTAAGTCAAAATTAATTCCCGTTAACAATTTTAAACACAGGAAAAAAACCCCTCGATCGGTTACAAGAGCTACCGCGCGACGCGGCTCTCTTCACACGCACACACACTCTATAAAATACACTCACGAGAAAGCACGGGAATATTAATCATGTCCTAACAAAACTATTATTTATTTCGGGAAGAACTTTGCTTGTTCGCCCGATTCAGTAACAAACTAAATCAAATCTATGAAATAGATCTCGCGCCTCGACACCTCTCTTTTACAGGCGTCGCGGTCTAACCCGACTTTCTCTCTCTCACTCACACTTAACGCCACGGGAATGATCACACTCTCGAACAGAAAACAATAACGACACTTTTCCGCGACATTCGACTCTCAGACGGAAAAAAACCAGCTACTCAGTTCACCAATATCAAAAGATAGAACGCGGAACACTCTCACCCATTAACGCTTCTCGATCATTCCCGCGCACAAAACAATTATCCTAAAAATAATGGCAATTTCCCGATTATCGCTCCCGACCAAAATCCAGACTATAAAACATTTCTCTACTCTACTCATGTCGATCAACGGCTCACCGTAAAGTCTCGCGGGACTCTCGAAACTCTAATAATCATACACAATAGAGCTTACGGACTCGACCACGCGTGAGATACCGTCATCGCGCAGGTTTTGAACAAATTTATAACTATAAAATACTAAAAGAAAAGATGCCAATCGACAGGGCTTACCTCGAGCACTACGTCTATTATCCCGAGCTATGTGTCCCGATCTCTGGGCTCCTCGATTAGTCTCGGGAGTTTTCGTGTTTGACGGGAGATATTACAATTCCTCGCAGTGACACGGATCCTCGGGAAATGCCTCGAGATGTGTCGCTCGCGGAAGCACGAGCCTTCTTATCCCTACCCTAATTATTTCGCCGGCGATCAGTCAGGCGGCCAACCCTGATTTTTCGCGAACTATATTAACGAATTAGTTGGCGCTTCTGGCACGCGAAGTCCAAAACGGGAGTTCGTAGCGCAGCGCATAAGACGGCGTCGTATACAGGTTATCTATCGATGCAGTATAGGGACGGCAGATCTTATGCAGTTCGGGATGCTCGACGTCTACTCGGAATATTTTGTTTGCCGATAATTACTCGTGAGCGCATCTTAGCGCCTCGTGAACTTTACATCTCTCTCTATGCATCCTATGGGTGGTGGTCGTTGAAGCTCTCAGGCGACCTTCCGTCGCTCGGCGTATATAAATAAAGTTTAAAAAAACATATCGGGAATTAGAAAAATAAATAATATCATGTAAGGCCCTATGGATCTGTCAGGAGACGTAGTACTGCGAGGAACTGTGCTCAAAATTATCGAGCTTATTCTCGGCCTTAAATTTTAACTCGTTACAATTCATTATATGACAATCAAACGAGAATCATGGAAAAGAATCAAGGATAGTTTCTTTTCGCTTTCTCTTGACCTTTAAAAGAATTTGAAAAAGAATTAAGGGTAAATTCAATATAATTTTCCGAGACTCCTATGAGAATCTCAAAAAGGAACTAGCATAGATTTTTTGACATCTCGTACAGAATCTGGAATAGATTTTGTGAAATCTCGTGAAGAATCTAGGATAGATTCACTGGAATCTCGTAAAGAACCTAGGATAGATTATACCACTTAAAAAAAAGGTTTTTCAAAGAATCTCGGTAAGAAGCTAGGACAAATTCTCGAGAATCGCGTATAGAATCTGTGATAGATTCTCTGAAATCTCAGGAATCTCTGAAAGAAGTATCCTGCGGGGAACATCGTTGACTCTCACAGAGATTCTCTGTAACATTCTCGAGATTCTCGGCTAGATTCTAACCGAGATTCTGCCAAGAATCTCTCTGAGAATCTCATACTACTTTTTTCTACGCGGGTGCGCTTTGTAAATAATACCATGGTTGACCTAACGAAGGATTGCGGAATCAAAATTTTTTTTCGAGTACCCGCCCCACCCAAGGGGACCTACGTTTTTGAAAAAGGACTTAGAAAAATACGGGCTTGGGGTCTCACAGAAACCCCTGAATTTTTCTAAGTCCCTCAATTCTTGACACGCCGGCGGCGGCGGCGGCGAGATCTTTTTATAATATAGAGAGATAAGATACACTTATCGGCCACAGCAACTCTAAATATATAATGAGTATTTCTGTTTCATTCTAGTCGGAAATCAGGAGTCAATGACCTTGCAGTTAAGCCGATCACGCAATTTCCTTCCTCATTGGAAAACGTAAGTAGTCTCAATTTTCTAAATATAATAAATTACTTCCATTTATTATATGATCCCACTTACCATCTTACATTCCCGCGCAGAAAAAAAAAGTCCAGCATGGAGTCCAGAATGATGTCCAGAATGGAGTCCCGGACGAAATCCGAGCAGTCCGGGACGGAGTCCACATAGACTCTCATATGAACTTCGGCTTTTAATCCGATCTCGAAGTCCATCCTGAAGTCCATCACTCCATCCGGGACTCCCGAAAGGACTCAGTCTGGATTCCATCTTGGACACAAAAAACTTTTCCGGACTCTATCCGAGACTCCATCTGGGATGCCAAATACTCTCCTGGACTCCACCCTGGACGATCGGCAAATCAATCGCAGAGTCCATCCTGCTGTCCATTTTGGATTCTCGCCTGGACTGTTTTGGTCTCCATCCCAGACTCTAACCTGGACTCTATCCTGGACAGAGCCCATTCTGGTGTCCACCAGGATAGTCTACACCAGGACCAGACGGTATCGACCTTGGATACCTTGGTGTCCAGACGGTCGATTTTGGATCGTCAACGAAGGGTAGGCCCCCCGTGTGTAGTTGAACTCAGGACAGCTTCGCAGTCTTATATACGCTGAGGCTTCAAGTCACTTGCGAGAAACGCATCGACCGCTCGCCATCTAGCAGAACATTGTGCATCTGTGTTTCATATGATGCCACTCGATGGCGAATGGACGGAGCGTTTCTCGCAAGTGTTTTGAAGCCTTAGCGTATATAAGACTGTGTTAAGTTGTCCTGAGTTCGACTAAACACGAGGGGTCTACCCTTAGTTGCCGGTCCAAAATAGACCGTCTGGACACCGGGGTGTCCAAGGTGGATACCGTCTGCTGATGGTGTCCACCAGGATGGACTATGTCCAGGATGGAGTCCAGGGTAGAGTCCAGGATGGAGACCAAAACAGTCCAGGCGAGAATCCAAAATGGACACCAGGATGGACTCTGCGATTGATTCGCCGACATTCGCTGATCGTCCAGGGTGGAGTCCAGGAGAGTATTTGGCATCCCAGATGGAGTCCTGCATGGAGTCCGGGAAAGTTTTTTGAGTCCGGGATGGAATCCAGATTGAGTCCTTTCGGGAGTCCCGGATGGAGTGATGGACTTCAGGATGGACTTCGGGATCGGATAAAAAGCCGAAGTCCATATGAGAGTCCAACTGGACTCCATCTCAAACTGCCCAGATTCCATCCGGGACTCCATTCTGGACATTATCCTGGACTCCGTTCCAGACTCCATCCCCGACTATTTTTTTCTGCGCGGGTTCAACTCATTTATTGCAATTTCTAGTACAGAATATTAACATTTCTGATGAAAAGCACCCTGCATGAAGTATCCCATAGATCCCTGCTGAAACCAATAAAAACCGATTGAACTTTAATCGGGTTGGGTTTAATCGGAACGAATGTGATCAATCGGCATACAATTTTTCCTCCCATTGAAGATGAAAAGAAAGCAATGGGATTTAATGGGTAGCTAACCTCAATGGGGTCGTATTAGTATCATCTATTTAAGAATGCATCTCAATCGTTAATTATAGTAGTAGATAAGCAACACGGGTTCTGCGCCACCCGGGTCAAATGGATTAGATGGTAATGCGGGTCAGGCACTTCTCGAATGTTCTAGAAGCTTCTCGAAGGGTAACGTCATTTCCTGTTTGGTGACGTCATTTCCGTTATGGGGTAAAATGGCATACTTTTCGAATGTTCTCGAATGTTCTAGAAGCTTCTAATGGTGACGTCATTTCCGTTATACTAAGCCGGTTCTGGATCACGACTTGTTGTGGAATAGCCCGTACATGAGTCAGTTGACTCCGATCGTATGCTATTTTTCCAGGAAATGTGTCGAAGGTCATTTTCGTTGAATTAAATGCGATTGATTAGGCGGTAGGAGTATCACATTGCACGAAGATCCTCATGCTGCATCGGTCCATCGTCGTAGGATTCAATTGAAAAAAAAAGAAAAAAAAATGGCGAATGATGAATTTTTAGCGCACCCCTTCAACCTTCAGCAGAGGTATTACATTTCACGCGATAAGACAACGATTCGTGGAATTGTTGACGAGAAAAAGAGATGTATCTTTTTCCAGGAAATGTATCGAAGGTCATTTCGCTGAATTAAATGCCATTGTTCAGGCGGTAGGAGTATCACATTGCACACGATAAAATGCTCGCACTGCAGTGTTTACATCAGTCCATCGTCGCAGGATTCAATTGAAAAAAAAAATGCGAACAATGAATTCTTAGCGCACCCCTTCAACCTTCAGCAGAGGTATTACATTTCACGCGATAAGACAACGATTCGTGGAATGCTTGACGTTCCAACAATTCCACGAAGTGTTGACGAGAAAAAGAGATCTATTTGTGTCGAAGGTTTTTTTTTGTTGAATTAAATGCGATTGATTAGGTGTTGGATATTTGCGGAGGGTCCTATAAATTGGCGTGCAAAAAGTGCGCACGGTATCATTCATTCATTGAAAGCTGATCATATCCGATGAATTATTCCAAAGCGTGGCATAAGTAAAAAATTCTAATTTCGAATTCGTATCGGTTAAGTGGACTTGGAGGAAAAAAAATTATCCTAGAACTGCAACATAAGTGCTTTTAAAGTATGTATTGTGTTCGTTTTCTTAAGCATTAGCCAACAAAGTATTATTTAATCTAATTTAATTCTTCATTCTTCAATTCGGAAGACAAATTCTCCCATCATGGATCTTTCGATACTCAACAAAATCAGCCGACTGGACGACTTCCTGCCAAAAAAGAAATTAGTGGACCTGGAGATTGAAAAAACGTATTCAATCTCTGAGCTGAAGATGACCAACACAAAATTCGGAATGAGAATTATCGTGGGACTCAACAACGAATTTTCGGTTTTCCTTCCTGCGAGACTCGCTAAAGCCCTGCATGAAGATCAAGAGCAATTCCAGCAGATGCTGCGAGCTGCTGCGGAAAATCGTCTTCAAATACGTCTTCTCGGCGGACAATATAATCGGTGTGAATTTTACTTTGTGTAACAATTGAAACAATTTGTGTTTTTAATTTGTCTAATGTGCGTGCGATCCATTGAAATAAAAATGTATAAAAATCATCGAATAGAGTTATTTATTTAGTTAACGATGAGAAAGCGATGTATTTTTTTGAGGTAATATATATTTTCCAGGACAGGTCTAAACAGGAATTGACAAGCTGCATTTTTCCAGGAAATGTGTCGAAGGTCATTTCGTAGTAATATAAGTGATTATTTAAGGTGTCGAATATGCGCATATTTTTTTTTTTTTAATCAAGTGGAGGGGGCAGCATGGTCTATAAAGAATTAGATTTCGATATAAGCTCATCAGTATTCAAATCGATCGCTGTCTAACAAGTAGTTCCATTATTATTACAAGAGTTAATCAGTTGGAAAGACGCTTGAAATTATACAACCATATTTAACCATCATCACCATGGAAACAATGACTCCGGTCGAAGTGAGATTTCTCTACGGTGTTGCACCATTTTGCTGTAGCTATGATGACGTTCTGGCTAAACATATCGGAAGCCGTTCGTCATCATCCAAGGTTCAGAGTTTCCTTCAAGACGTGCTACGATTGCAAGACAAGTTGAAGATTGTCAAGCATGATCGAGTGGAGGAAGAACGAGCGTACGAAGATATAGTCTTTCAACATTTCGGACAACATCCTCCACCCGAAGCGTGGCGTTTTCTGATGAATTTACTGCTATTTCAAAGGAACTTGATGATTGTGGAAATTCGCAGATGTGAGGAACAAGAGACTGAAGCAACTTCAAGCAATTGATATATATTTTGTATCATTTATACTGTAACGGAACAGTATACCCCCCGCAACGAATTTAACATTGACAGTTCGCGGCACCGTAGAGGATCGAGCTAGGCATCACCGCGAGCGTCTCTAACGGACCGCGACTCCGGCCACCGATTCAAATTCGACCGTCCGAACGAACAACCGATCTCTGGTTGCTGGTAGGGGGGGCGATCCTATATAAGCCGGCCTCTTTTCACATCTCCAGTCATTACCTATCCAACACTCCAATCTGGAAGACTTATATTAATTGTAGAACTCCTCCTGAACTGGCTCGATATTGCCTCGACACTTTTCAGGTTCCTTGAGCACAGCCCAGCTCGCCCGTTTGGCTCGATATTGCTTCGACACTTACGGTTCTTTTTCCTTGAGCACATCCCAGCTCGCCCGTTTGGCTCGATATTGCTTCGACACTTACGGTTCTTTTTCCTTGAGCCCAGCCCAGCTCCAATAGACTTCAAAAACCTATTGTCATTATATTTTAGTAATTACGAAAACATCCGAAACCTAATTTACCTGTGCGACTTAATATTGCTTTAACACGCACACTCCAAAATACCTTCAATAAACTACGTGGCTCGATATTGCTTCGACACTCGTAGATCCATCTCGTATGCATTTCATCCTTTAAAGATCTAAAAAGAATCAAAAACCTAAATTACCTGTGCGGCTTGATATTGCTTCAACACGCACACTCCAAAACACCTTTAAAGAAACTACTTGGCTCGATATTGCTTCGACACACGTAGATCCGTCTTGCATGTAATTCTTCCTTTAAAAAAGTCCAAAAAGAAACAATAATCCTAATTTACCTGTGCGGCTTGATATTGCTTCAACACGCACACTCCAACAACTCCTATAATTAAACACTTGGCTCGATATCGCTTCGACACTTAGTATGACACAGGTCCAAGGACAACAGGAAATATACGCAGGAAATCAGATCAATTCCGTGAACAATGAAGGAGGATTTTCTCACTCTGCTCAAGAGAGAGAACTTCACCACTCTACATCGTATCACCCGGGTGGCTCCCCCCCAGGTTTCATAATTCAAAATAATGTAGTTCCTCAAGAATTCGAGTCATATCCTCGAGAAAATTTTCTACCTGATCATCCATCTATCTCAGCCTCAAAACTATGGGGCGCACCAAAACTATCACCTCCCACCTTTCGAGGTAATATTTCCGAGCGACCGATGCGCTTCCTGCATGAGCTCAACAAATATCGTATGGCGTTAGGTCCCCAATACTATTTTGCAACCATCGTTGAACAAAGTCTCGCCGGTCTAGCGAAGGATTGGTGGACGGTGGAGGAGCAATCCATTGAGTCTTGGGAAGACTTCGCACTTTATTTTCGTCGTCGCTTCTGGAATGAAGAAGTACAATATAGTGTCCGTGAAAATCTTGATTTTGGACATTTTGACCGGGAAAAACATCAAAAACGCTTGTCGTACGCCTTAAATTTGATTGGAATCGCTCGCGAACTTCGTCCGGTACCCTCTGACGAGCAAATAATCACGAAGTTATCTCGCCACTTCACTGAAGAGATCCGCAGTGCTATTATTGCACGGGGTATCCACACGGTTTCATCGTTCTTAGATCTTCTCGAAAAGTTCGATCAGGCTGGCCCGCTGAACTTTTATCGTAAACGTTTCGAAAATTCAAATAATCGAAATTTCACCAAACCCCCGGGGGACAGAAAACTCATTTCAGAGTCGCCCACGGGGATGACTCAAAATCACACCAAACAACTCAATCGCGAGGACAGTAACGCTCGACGATCTTTCCCTCACGATCCTCAAATTAGAGCTATTTCTGCTGGCTCCACGGAAGAGCAAAGTATCGAAGAATCACACGTGATTGGAATAGACGATTCGGGAAACGGGGGAGCGTCATCTCTCACCCCACCGCAATAAGAGAGGTGACGCTAGGCTATGGCGAAGGTATCCGCGATTATTTGCTCGCACCAGAGGGTCAATCGACTAAAGAAACACCTAAATATCCTGTCCTTGAAGTCTCCGTACAAGGGCAGAAAATGCGAGCATTAATTGACACCGGCAGCGAGGTGAGCGCAGTGTCTGAAAAATTCTACGATTTATTCAAGGGTTGCTTCTCCAAATGTCCCACACTGCCTCTCACGGGAGTAACGGGCAGTGGAGCAACAGCAGGAAAAGCAACACGCGTGAAGAAACAGTTTTTTGCAAACATTGGTCTTGGCACGGCTTCAGAGCGAGCCACGTTACTTATTGTTCCTACGCGGACGGTAGATTGCATTCTTGGTATTGTAATAATTCAGTTTGATTGAAGAAAATTCATGTCAACATAGACTCCGAAACTGAATATAATTTCGTTCCAGAAACACAAAAACAAAGAAATATTACTCGTTTCTTGATTTAATAATTCATTTTATAAACTCATTAATTAAGTTGCATTAACAAAAATGATCTCCTTTTATCTTGTGCATAACCTTACATAAACAATATAATTTCGGGTCATCTCGGCGTTAAGGTCGCAATAATACATCCTCAAATCGCATTTCATTATCAGCTCGCAATACTCAATTCATTCATATCAATAGTTTCTCAAAATATCAGGACATATATCATTATTCATTGGTATTTCATAACATTTCACAAATCATTGTTCATTAATTCAACAAATCATTTCATTTCTCCTAGCATCTTCATAAATTATTTTTAAAGCATTCAACAAATCATTTCATATAGTATCTTCATAAATCATTTTTAAAGCATTCAACAAATCATTTCATATAGTATCTTCATAAATCATTTTTAAACCATTCAATAATTTCAATAGCAACTAATTTAACATTTCATAAATCCATCACATCATATAATCATAATATCATTAATAATTTCAATAGCAATTGATTTACATTTCATAAATCCATCATCAATTATTATATTTACACGCAAGGTCTCACCTCATCATCATCAGATCATAAATTCATTCGTAAACCATCAATTCATAACCTCATCATAAATTTATAAATGCATTATCGCTTTCCAATTCGTTAACATATCAGCGATTCCTCATTATTTGACAAATTCACTAGTCTTATTCCGTAATTCATTATCATTTGATAAATTTATTATCGTTTCATAAATTCATTATTTCATTACCGAACTATCGTAGAATTCATAAACAAGTAGAGTTCGTCTCATTAACAAATCATATTATCAAAATAGTTGACGCAATTTCGTCAAGCAAAGGGAGCACTGAGCTTAGAGAATTCCTCGATCGTCCGTTACGCCGTCGGTGAGGATAAGGGGTGACGGGGAGCCGCTGACGTCACAGCAAGCCCGTGTGCGCCTCGTGGTCGTGCAGACCCGAAAAACTCGGAAACTGCTCCAAAAAGGTCTTCTCGACTCAATTTAACGCATGAAATATATGGAGGAGCGTCGAAAATAAGAAAGCTCCGTCCATATCCCTTTTTAATATTGCGTATCGCCGTATATAGCCCCCAGCCTTCCTGTAGGATAGCAAAGTTTAAACTTTGCCATGCGGCCTATTCTATTCGCTTCGCTATATGTGCGAAGATATTAATTAAAGGTTGATATAAATGCGTTTGTAAATACCTTATTGCGATTCTCACTAATGACTTTTTTTTGCAATTGCACCGCACACTCAAAAATATCAATAATAATACTGATAAACGAATATTTCTTTACTATATAGCCGTTATAATATACGGGTTTGCGAGATGTATAAATAAATCTCGAGTGTCGCGTGAGCTCTCGCAGTGAGTTCGCGGACGACTGGGCAGAGTCACGTAACCCGCTCACCTATGTCGCCACACGGGGCATAGGTGAAATAATTTCGGAAGCGCGGTCAGAGGTGAGCTTCAAGATCTAACGCGCTTCCATCAATAACTGATCGACGGCCGGTACATGACCATGCGTGGGTGCACTACGCTCGCTCTTAAATTACTACATGCATTCTTACAGTTGTAACGGATCATCCGTTCAATGTACTTGAACGGACGATATTTCCAAGCCGTGTAGTACGGGCTCTCGCTCTCCGTACTCCTCCCACCTGAGGCATCTTGCACGCTCTCTCTCGGTACCCCTTCCGACATCTGCTACTCGGGCCACGGACTTTGTACCCGTGCCCCTTGCTCCGTACTGCCACTGCTCTCGTTTCACACCACGAAATTCGTTCGGTCGGCGCTGTCCAGTATAGATATTATATATCTATATCTGTGACTTTTGACGCCTGGCGTGGCAACGGGTCAAGTTCGGCGCTCGAACTCGCCCCAGTCGCCGGAAAGCAGCCAGCCGTACCTCTTCTATGTTTACCATATCCATTTCTATCATGATTCTCGTTATTGTCGGCAAGTGCCGACAAGTATTGCAACCAGTATTGCAAGTTTATCTGTGCCTCGTAATTTGGTGGCTGCTGCGCTTCGACGCATCAATATTCGAGGTAGGCACCGTGTAATTTGTTTCTACGCGAAAACGTGGCCGTCGTCTTCATGCGCCTTGATATTGTATAGGCGTGCGACGGCTGGGTCTCGGTGCAGGAGCACATGCCTTCTATCTCTTTGCGCTGTGGATGCGCTATTGGAGCCGTGATTCCTCGGATACCTAATACACATCATGACGTTTTTACTTCTCAAATTCATGGATGAGAATTCTGTTGCTACGCCTTCTTCTTTCTGCCTCATGGACCGGATTTGATTCTGCAAAGCCGGATAAGTCGCCCTGGCACCATCATTTATCTATTTCTAAAGACGATTTAATGTGCGCGATGTGTTGTTCTTTTGAATCCCGGTTAACAAACATAGTAGTTTAAAATGTGTCCGGAGAAGGACAATTGAGGCCGCGTTTCGGTAATGGCCGCGCCATGTGCTAATTTCTATTACTTGGCATTACAAAATGGCCGTTCTCGCGTTCTCGAATTTTGGCCATTTTGGCATTAATGTAGTTTGAATATTGGGCTGTGTTAATTTAATAGTAATGATTCTTGTGAATTTCCTGCGGTCGAGTCTTGGCTCTTAATTTATTTTCAATTATGTCGTTTTATGGTCATTCACCTATTTGAATGTTATCTTTAACTGGAGCGATCGTTCTTGGTGTGGGAATGTGGCGAATAATTCGTCTTTTGAGAAACGGAACGTTGAAAATCATCTTCCCAGATAATTTTACCTGTATTCTAAATAGTTAATCGGATTCATTAATGATTCGGTTGTATCTTCTTTGATCCATTCATTTCTATGAATATACAAATGAATACGATAATTGGAGTCGTTTGTTCTTGGTCTTGGGCCAATATGAAATAATTGATTTATCTCGCATGTGAGAAATACCGAGTTAACCTTCTTCTGATAATTCAGAGTTGTTGTTCTTTTAATTAATTTGTTCATTGGTCTGAGAATATCGTTTAATCCCTCATATTGGTACGTTTCAGGAAATATGATTTTCAAGTTGCCTCTGTCCTCGCAGAATGATCTGTGAGAGGATTTAGGGACGTGTATGGGACATGATGATATCGGTCGACCGATCGTGAGTGTGCTGCTATCGATTTAGTTTATATGTGTGTTGATATGATCGAGTATTACATTTCTGTGTGAATTGGTGATAAAACATTCGCCAGTTAGCAAGGATGGCCCAATGGGCATCATTATCCATTTGTGTTATTATCTGATTTCGGAGAATGGCTTGTGACTTCCAAATGGTAATCAATTTATGGTAATCAATTTAAATGGTTTACTGGGTTAACTCCGTCGGCCCACAGTTATAATCTTTATTATATTCAATCCGATCATTGATCGAGTTTTTCTCACTCTCAGATTTTGTTCTTGGATTTATTACTTATTTACCTTGGTCCTAATTATCTCTCACTTGATAGACATATTTTCTAAATAATTATGAATGTACGTTCCGGGGAAAAATCACCCCGAAACCGGATTTTCTTACACAGTATAGATTTTCTTCACAAGATACGGGCACAACTAGATCTCTACTCCTATACGCTAACGTTTGCACTCAAAGGGGTGAACCAGCCATCATATAAAATCAAATTCGTTAATCCTCCATTGATCGAAACCACTGAAAATTTATCCATGAGACAGATAGTGCCGTCTAATTATATCCTCACCAAGGGGGAAATTCAAAAGAAGTTGAAAGAAACAACGTGGACCGCTCCGGAACACGCACAGAAATTTTCGGATCTGCTACAAAAATATCACCGTGTCTTTGATAAGAAACCGGGTTTGTTAAACTCTTATCAGCACGAGCTGAGAGTAATGCCACATAAACCCTTTCAAGCGAAGGTCTATCCTGTACCTGTGGTATATCGCGAGAGTGTAGACCTCGAATTAGAAAAAATGTTAGAGCTGGGGATCATACAACGATCTCGGAGTCCGTATCGCAGTCCACTGGTTTGTTATTCCCAAGAAAGATGGATCGGTGAGGCTTTGTCTAGACGCTAAAAAAATTAATGATATTATGCTACCGGACCATGAATAAATGGAAACACCTGAAGCACTGTTCCGCCAATGCATCGGGGTAAAATACATGTCATCCTTGGACCTCTGCTCTAGCTTTTGGCAAATTCCTCTCAAGCCCAATTCCTACAAGTATACAGCCTTTTCACACCGAGGCAGGTGCTACGAATTCCGTGTGACGCCGTTTGGCCTGCGCACCAGCACCGCCAGCCTTGTACGTGGTCTAAGGCCAATCCTTAAAGGCTTAGATAATACGATTAACTTTGTGGATGATCTATTATGCATATCTGAAAGTTTTGAAAGACACCTTAAAAATTTAGAGGAGTTATTCGCCCGGTTCCTGCAGCACGGACTGACCCTGAGCCTCGAAAAGTCACAATTCTTGAAATCCAAGGTCACGTTTCTCGGCCATATTCTAACGCCGAACGGTCTTCAACCTGACCCTGATAAAATACGAGCTATCAAAGAGTTTCCGACCCCTCGAACAGTTAAACAACTGAGAGGCTTTTTAGGACTCATCAATTTCTACAGCAAGTTCACCAAAGAACATGCTGGTGCCACCGTACCATTACTGTACCTCACGCGAAAAAGTGTAAAGTGGAAGTGGGGAAAGGAAGAGGCAGCGGCTTTTGCCAACACCAAAGAAAAATTTTGTGATAATGTTGTCTTACATTACCTCCAAACAGATGCGAGTGATCACGCCCTCGGGGCTGTTTTGTACCAAGTAAACGATAGTAACGAGCACGAAGTACTTCAATTTGCGAGTAGAACTCTGAAAGGAGCAGAGCTAACATACTTTACTACCGAAAAAGAATTGCTGGCCATTGTCTGGTCATTACAAAAATTGAGATCATACCTGCTTGGATCCAAAATAATCGCCATTACGGATCACGCAGCCCTAACCGTTTTGCGCGAATGTAGATTAACTCACGCTCGTTTGACAAGATGGCCCCTTGCGATACAAGACTATGATTTAACCGTACAACACTGTGAAGGAAAAAAAACACAGTCGCTGACGTGCTCAGCCGCCTTCCAGATCTCGATCGTACGTCGAAATATGACGACATCCTCCTTGCCAAGCTTGCGTGTGAAATATCTCCCGAATTCGAAATTTTGCTAAAAAATCTGGAAAAATACCAAAATGAAGATATGGAAATCGCTAAGATTAAAACTGAAAAACAACGCATCCGCGACACGGATGACTATTGCATTCTCAACAATATCCTGTATAATAAGATACGTGACAACTTTCGAGCAGTCATACCGGTTTCTTTTGCAGCTCAACTTATCCAAGAATGTCATGTACTCTATGGACATGTGGGATCAAAAAAATGTTATTTACTGTTGAAGGAGGACTTCTATTGTCCACACCTGTACCGACTTGCTAGAAAGCAATTATCGGCGTGTGATTCCTGTCAACGAAATAAAGTTTACGTCAGAGGTTCCTTTGCTGAAATGCAAAATATTTTGCCAAGTCAACCATGCGAGTTAGTTTCCCAAGACTTTTACGGTCCCCTACCCGCAGGCCAGTTCGGTTTGAAATATATTCTCGCGATAATTGACGTATTCTCAAAATTAACCAAACTCTATCCTCTACGGAGCGCAACCACTGACGTGACGCTTAACTGTTTGCTTACGGACTTTATTCCCAAATACGGAAAACCTCGAGCCATCCTATCAGATCAAGGCCCATAATTCACTTCGGGAAAATGGGCAACAAAGCTTCGTGAGAATGGAATCCGCAACATCTTAACATCTATCAGGCACCCTCAAGCCAATCCGGTAGAAAGGACGAATCGGGAGCTCTCAAGATTTTTTAGGACATTTGTGAATAAAAAATATAATCAATGGGTCAGCTGGCTTGAATCCATAGAAGGGTGTATCAATGAGACGCACCACGAATCAACCGGCTATACACCGCTGCATCTCCACACAGGGACCAAACCCTTAAAACCCTGGAATCATATTCTGCATCCAACAAAATCCGACCAGCCGGAGCATCATCTCATCATTGCCGGCGCCAAGGATCAGATGAGGAAGCTGCGAGGACAACAGGCAGCAAGGTTTAATAATTCTCATCGAATGTCTCACTATACGCCTGGACAACTAGTTCTTATACGTGCTTTGAATGTGTCGAATCCCGCTGCCAAGCTCGTAGCTAAATTTATGCCTCTGTACGAGGGACCATACCGGGTCAAACAATGTGTCTCAACCACTACCTACTTAATTGAATCTATGAACGGTAGCCGAGAACGCGGACTATTCCACAGCCACGATATTCGGCCCTATATACAAAATCAAAACAAGGTATGACGGTCGACTGGACATACGACATCAACGCTACCGAGCCGCCGTACCTCACGTACTCGAAATCATAACAAGAAAAGACAATTCGGAGGCATAGAGGGTTCGCTCAGATCACGCCCGTTCAGTTTCGTAGATATCCGCGAATCAACCGCATCACCATGCCTAACGCGTCAACCCAGAGAAGTGTGTCCCATAAAGGACCTAAGTATATCTCCGCTCGCGATTATGAGCCCGACAAGACTCGCCACCCGCATCGCCCAAGGAAGTCGCCAAACCATCGCTCTATGGAGATTGAGACCGAAGACTTCCACTTCAAGTACATTCACCATCACCTGAAGATTCACGAGATCTTCGGTGACAGTGTCCTTGGACAGCCAAGTAAGAGCCAACCAGAACCATCCTTCTGCCCTTGAGTCATATCAAACCGAGGAAACAATTATAAATGATTATTCATCGGTTTATTTTTTTTTAATTCATTTTTCTGTATCTGTGTCTCCTCAAGAGATGACCGAAAATGGAATCACCGCGAGGTACCACCTCAAGTGGTTTCCACCCGAGTTGGCTCCAAAATCCCGACCGATCCTGGGACTTGCTCCTCGAGCCAATCGAACCATACTATTGGGCAAAAGGACGGCACCGGCGACTATCGCCGTGGAGGCAGCACGAGCCGATGAAAGCCGACAAATTGTGGAGGCTATGACGCGCAAGCACCGACGAACCAAAGTCTTCGCTGGCAAGCCCAACCCCACATTCGTTAATGAAACAACCGCGTTACCGCCCTTGCCATTACTATCGACGGATACACTTTCAATACTCGAAGAATTGGATATGTTCCTGGAAAAATAAAGAAATGGATCATACAAATTACATCTGTACACATTTAATTTGCATCCACCCCCATTTCTTTAGGAGGACAGTTGTAACGGAACAGTATACCCCCCGCAACGAATTTAACATTGACAGTTCGCGGCACCGTAGAGGATCGAGCTAGGCATCACCGCGAGCGTCTCTAACGGACCGCGACTCCGGCCACCGATTCAAATTCGACCGTCCGAACGAACAACCGATCTCTGGTTGCTGGTAGGGGGGGCGATCCTATATAAGCCGGCCTCTTTTCACATCTCCAGTCATTACCTATCCAACACTCCAATCTGGAAGACTTATATTAATTGTAGAACTCCTCCTGAACTGGCTCGATATTGCCTCGACACTTTTCAGGTTCCTTGAGCACAGCCCAGCTCGCCCGTTTGGCTCGATATTGCTTCGACACTTACGGTTCTTTTTCCTTGAGCACAGCCCAGCTCGCCCGTTTGGCTCGATATTGCTTCGACACTTACGGTTCTTTTTCCTTGAGCCCAGCCCAGCTCCAATAGACTTCAAAAACTTATTGTCATTATATTTTAGTAATTACGAAAACATCCGAAACCTAATTTACCTGTGCGGCTTAATATTGCTTTAACACGCACACTCCAAAATACCTTCAATAAACTACGTGGCTCGATATTGCTTCGACACTCGTAGATCCATCTCGCATGCATTTGATCCTTTAAAGATCTAAAAAGAATCAAAAACCTAAATTACCTGTGCGGCTTGATATTGCTTCAACACGCACACTCCAAAACACCTTTAAAGAAACTACTTGGCTCGATATTGCTTCGACACGCGTAGATCCGTCTTGCATGTAATTCTTCCTTTAAAAAAGTCCAAAAAGAAACAATAATCCTAATTTACCTGTGCGGCTTGATATTGCTTCAACACGCACACTCCAACAACTCCTATAATTAAACACTTGGCTCGATATCGCTTCGATACTTGTGTATCCATCTATTAATTCCTGGTCCATCATCTGCGAGCATATAGCCTGCGATTATTGCGAATAATCGATTGCTATAAGCTTCTCAATTACCTATTTCACCAGGAACCAAAGAATCGCTTAATTATTACATCATATTATCTTCCACGGAGCCCTTTAAACTCCGCGATATTACATCCATACGAATTACTTATTGCTCGGTATCAATCCTTCCTCGCGTCTACCTATTTAGCGCTAACGGGATTAGAGAGGATTAAGTGTTCTTGTGCGTCTGCGACTCGGCGTCGAGATAATTCCTTCCGGGAATAGTTTAAAGGGAAAAATAATATTTTAATTCCGAAACTCACAATTCTATCGGAAATAATCGATCTCGGGTGATAATCAATCGAAATTCTTCGCGTTTTACGCTCTTACTTAGTAGAGTTTATTGAAATAATCCACTATTATTAACCAATGATGAGAACTTCTCTTTGTTTTGTGACGAAGCAGAAATTCTGAGGTTATTTTTTCATTCAAAATCCTTTCTTTCGGGTCCAGTACATGAACCTTTTATTTAAATCTTTCAGCTGCCAAATCTAAATAATTAAATTCATTTAACTAATTGGTATTAATTATTTTTAGAGCTAGCATTTTGTTTCAATACGATATTGTGCCGGGGAGTTGAAAAATAAATACAAAATGGATTTTTTTTAAAATATATTTTATTACATTTTTTTTTACATATCAGATTTATTTACCCAACTGTTGTGTGAATCGTCAAATCCTAACCATTTTACGTAAAGTTTATTTCTTCGCGTGCGGAGTACTTTTTCCACTAGATAAATGTCGGCGTTCTTGACCTTGGTGAATTCTTCCTGATAGAAACCACCTTCAATCGGTTGATTTTGATAGTCCACAACACACAAGCTTGTACGTTACAGTATCGGTATTTTGTATTTGGTTTATGGTAAAAATTTCTGTTGTCCAATTGGGCGTAAAGTCTTTCTCAAAAACATGTTTGTACTTGCGAATCCGTACATTATCATCGACTTTAAATTTTGTGTTTCGGGTACGATTGACTCGATATTTTCGATATACATCACGCAGAAGTTTTTTCTCATTTTGAGCGGTGACATCTTTGGGTATCATTCTAATCGTACGATGCTTGCTACTGTTATAAGCTAACATCAATTCAGGTAAGATATCGATCCACTTGTAAGTACCGCGTAAGGAAAACTGCTTCCACATCTTACTCTTAAGAGTACGATTAAAGCGTTCACAGATCGATGCTTTCAGATTACTGAACGTCGGGAACAGTTTAATATCATAACGTTGCAAGATTGCTTTGAATTCACTATTGTAAAATTCTTTGCCACGATCAACGTGCAAGTTTTTCGGTACACGACCTCCGACAAGTAGAGATTTCATTGCCGCCGTGGTATCCTTGCCACTTTTAGACTTTAACGGTATAGCCCAAGCGTATTTTTGAAAAATATCAATAACCGTTAGCAAAAATTTGTAGCCATTGTTGTATCACGCGTATGCTGACATACCCACGAGATCAGACTGCCAGGTCTCATCCATGGCACGGATCCAGGCCACACGACGGCGTGCGTAATTTCTTCTAGCAGCTCTATGGAGTTCTTCAACCAGTGCTGCCTTTTTCTCGTCCATCTTCAAGTGTATCCAAACGATCTTCCAAAAGAGCGATGTCTTGAGAACTATGCAATGTCAATGCCTTCCCAGTTTAACTGTCCGTCTCGAGTCGTTTCAATTGTTTGTTCACCGTTGCCTCAAGACTTAGAATCATCGACTTGCTACTATCTTCGTTGACACTAGATTTGTCTAATGTTCTCAGTCTATCGTCCAGATTAGCAATGAACTCGGCATTTCGAGTTGTCACCTCTTGTACTGTTTCAAAGTCAATACGTTGAGCCTTCAGCTGATCTTCGAGCTTGGATTGTAGGGCTCGGATTATCATGGTCATCCACATTACTTCGCAAAGTGGATGTAATCTCATATATGAGCCATATTTCTTGTTGCACAGCATTTTGCATTACTCGCACAGGTACAGCATTGCCTAGAGTTTAACATCTTGATATACCATTTAGATAACGAATCATCCACCTTGTCTTCTGCCTCTTCTTCTATGGTAGTAGCAGTATCATCTAGTTTTTCCTCTTCCTCCGAGGTATCTCCATGAGCCGTTGCAAAGGTGTGATCGAATTGGTCTGTACGATCGAATTGATTTGCGAGAGTATCATCAAAATCACTCATTTCTTCCTTCTTCGCAATTATTTCCTATTTTACCGTTGGCTCTTGCTTCATTGTTCGATCCACCAGCTTTTCCAGTAGTGTTACCATAGGTTTGAAGATTTCGCTCAGCTCCTTCTCGCTCGTAATTTTACTGAACTTAAGCATTCGGCAAGGGACCGACTCTACACCTCCCAACTCTGCACAAAGACAAGTCGACACAAAAAGTCGACACGAATGACTCTACACGCAGGTAACTCAACGTGTATACAGTCATTCGTGTCAACTTTTTGTGTCGACTTGTCTTTGTGCAGAGTTGGGAGGTATTGAGTCGGTCCCTTGCCGAGCATTCTGTGTTTTCGTCGAATGGCATCGCTCGCGTTTGCAATTTGACCAATACGTTTTTTTCCTTGTTGAGCTTGCGACTTTGTACGGTCACGGCTTGGAGTTCAGATCTTGTTCTTATTTCCGAGGTTTTTGAAAATTTAGAAAATAGTCGAAACCTTTCCTGCACCTACGATCATTCAATTCACTGTCCTTGTCAATCACGCCAAAACCGTGTTTATCATTATTCCAGCAGAGAAAACACAAGTCCTTAAACTCTGCATATGTCATATCAGTATTCACATGTTCATCATAAATATGCTTTAGATTCATATCATCTTATCGAAAAACAATCAATAAATTAGCATTATCGCGCACAAAGTGTTTGGGAATACGAGTGTACGTTTGACAGAGATAGAAGCAATCAACGTCTCGATGTCTTCCCATGCAAAAAAAGGCTCGCATGTTCTCTTGCTTCTCACAAGCTACATCGTCGAAAATCATGATTGAGTTTCGACGTACATTTTCAGGTCTAATAATTTCATCGTGTTCGCTGAAAGGAAAATAGCTCCCAACTTGCGCGGATGCTAGTAGTTATCTCAGAAACTCGTACTTTGGTTGATTGAACGATTTTGAGTAAACATAGACATTTTCAAATCTTAAGCCATGTGGATGTGTGATGAGAGCAAGAAGAGCATTAGTCTTCCCACAATTGGATGGACCACAAATAATTGCACGCACGCTATTCGGCAGTAATTATCCGTGATGTTTTCCCCTCTTCTCTACATTTTTCAGTGCAATTTCATCGAAATTCATTACCGGCAGTTTTATAGACTACTCTTTCAATCTCATATTATGTCCCTTCATTTCGTTGTACCCCAAACCTCGATTTGATTGAGACTAAACGAATCAATATAAATACCGCCCCTTATAAAGGTTGTTTTTCAGTTGAAAGTTGCCCTTCGTACTGCTCGCACCTAAAAAGAAACGTGAAATAATAAGTATCGCTGCAAACTATTGAGCTCAGTTGAGAGTCGTCTCTTTAACGAGTATGATTATACATAAACGTATACAAAAAAATAAACCTACAGGTAGAGGTTTAGTCAACACACTCATCAATAATCTCCCGTTCGAGTTACATCTACCGGGTTATCAGTACTGTGGTCCTGGCACAAAGTTAGCAAAACGTCTCGCTCGCGGTGATCCAGGTATCAATTCACTTGATGGAGCGTGCAAGAAGCACAATATCGCCTATTCGAAAACCCGAGAGAGTCCAGAAGCGAGAAAGATCGCTGACCAGGTGCTCGCTGAGCAAGCGTGTTCTCGCTAAAGACGCTAACGTCTCGGAAAAAGCGGCTGCCTGGGGTGTGGCTAATATAATGAAGGCTAAAAAAAATTAGGAGTGGGAGTGGGAAAAAATCGAAGAAAATCTATGACACCAAACGGTGATTCCCGTAAGGTTATTAAGTCCGCTTTGAAAGGTGCACGTGATACCGTGAGAAAAGCAGGTGGCATGAGAAACGTGAGATCACCACGCATTCTGCCTGTACCTAAGAAAATTGGAGGTCTCTTACCATTTCTCATTTCAATTTTTGCCGGTCTCAGTGCTACCGGAGCTCTAGCCGGTGGAGCAGTGGGTATAGTGAAAGCTGTAAACGACGCGAGGCGACAATTGGTGGAAAGTAAACGTCATAATGAAGCTATGGAAGCTATAGCATTGGGTAAAAACCTTTACCTGAAATCCTACAAAAAAGGTATGGGTTTGCATCTGGGACCACCAAAAAACTCATAAAGCTACCACACCGAACACTCACCGATGTCGATCTAATAAAGTACGCCAAAGTCATGAAGATTCCATAACTTTCGCGGCGTTTACATGAGAAACGAATTACCCAAAAGTGGTCCTCGAGAGAAAGAGGCGGCCATTGTGAATCCCGATGATAAATATAGCCCTGGCGCGCATTGGGTTGCATACAAGAAGAAAAATAATGAAATCATTTATTTCGACAGTTTTGGGAATCTTCAACCTCCACAAAATTTAATTAAATATTTCGGTGTTGATAGGACTAAAATACAATCATGAAAAATATCAGAACTATGATACAGTCGTATGTGGTCACTTGTGTCTCCAATTTCTCTGTGGGAGTCTATAAATGAGACCCTCGTGACAGTTGGCGCGTCAGTTAAATATCGACACTCATGGGAGATTCTTTGACACTAAGCACATCGGGAACGAGTTCCATACTGGAGGCTCACTACTTTCCTCCTATTGAATTGTCACCGCGGAAAAATTACACTCTCGGACTCGTTGAATTGCTCACATTCAATTCCATCCCAAACATCGATGTGGGAAACAACAAATTTTATGCGGCGCAGGAAGTCATAACAGTCCCAACTGGAAGCTATGAAATTGAAGATTTAGAGAATTACTTGCAGAATGCACTGTCCACCAAAGGAATATCTATCAGTTTTAGACCCAACAATAATACTCTATGCAGTGAAATCAAGTGCGATCGGCAGATAAATTTTAAACCTAATGACTCGATTGGTCGATTACTAGGTTTCACTCCACGCATTCTGGAGCCCAATATTGTTCATAAATCTGATTTACCCGTAGCCATTCTTAAGCTATAATAGTGAATCAATATGCCGAGAACCAGTCAGTCGTCGAGCACCTCTCAAGAAGCTAACACCTGAGAACATTCAGTTTTTGAAGAATCTCGGTCTGAAAATCACGTCAAGTCGAGGAAAAGAATAAAAATTCGCATCTGCTGCATCGCCTGCTTCGTACTGTGGCGGCCCTGCATTGCATGTAAGAAGACGAGTCGAATGAGAGAAAAGCACAGGTGACATCAGCGCAGTGGTTAGCGCTCTGGCTTAGGAATAGACTATTCCGGGTTCGATTCCCGGTGATCACCATATCTTTTCTCTCTTCGATAATTCGGCAACGCATCCGCACTACCATCCTACACACTTCCCCAAACGCCCGGTCCAACCGTTACAGTACCATGGAAAAAGTTCTAAGCATACAGGCTCCCATTGTGTTCGATGAGTCTATCTCGCATTATGAGACTCATGCACATCAACCATTTGCATCGGCAACCTTCAAACAACGATGAAATTCGAATTGCCGTTCAGCATCAGGACTTGTGTTTATTGCTAAGCATAAGCTCATTGCACGTACATGGCAAATTGACGAAAGTGGATGGAACGCCAGTCGAAATAACAAGATTTATTAATAATGCCATCTGTCACTTGTTTGAAGAAGTTCGTTATGAACTAAACGCCGTTGAGATCGATCGATGTAAAAATGTGGGTCTCACAATGCTCATGAAGAATTATCTATCTCAGAGTACAGGGCAAATGTATCTAATGGAAAATGCTGGCTGGCTTATACCTGATAATGATGATGATAATGCGAAATTGATTGATGAAAATGGATACTTTGACCTCTCAATACCACTCAATTTCATACTAGGATTCGCCGAGGATTACCATCGGATCGTTGTTAATGCTAAGCACGAGTTGATTCTTACAAGAACGAATACCGATACGAATGCCATCGTACAAGTACGCGCTCAAAAGAACGCAGTACAATTGAAGATTTTCCTACTTAAAATCGAATGGATCGTATCGTATATCAAGGTTTCAGATCAGCGAAAAATTCAGTTGCTCAATTTTATTGCCAAATATCCCGCGATTACCATGAGTTTCCGCACGTGGGAATTGTATGAGTATCCATTGCTTCCGCCTACACCGAAACATGTATGGGTCGTTAAAACATCAACACAACTGGAAAAACCTCGATACGTTATTGTGGGCTTTCAGACTACGCGAAAAAATGTTGAAAATAAAAATGCTAGTCATTTTGATCACTGTGACCTTCGACATGTCAAACTGTTTTTGAACTCTCAGACATCTCCCTATGGAAATTTGAATCTCGATATTGCCAATAATCAGTATGTTCTACTGTACGAAATGTACGCAAATTCCCAGCAATCTTATTATGGTAAGGAAGCAGAGCCATTGCTGAGTAAATCTGATTTTATTAAACGTGCACCAATCATTGTTATTGATTGTTCCAAACACAATGAGTTTCTGAAATCGGGTCCCGTAGATATACGACTAGAACTCGAGGCAGCATATCCATTTCCACCGCAAACATCGGCATATTGCTTGATTTTGCATGATCGCATAGTCGAGTATAATCCTATCAGTGGTGGGGTAAAGAAATTGGTATAAAATCTCATGGAACAATGAATTTTAGCTCAGTGCCATTCTAAGTCGACATTGGAGGTGTTCTTTGTAATATCGAGAGAAAAAAAAAGTTCGATATGGAGTGGGTAGTTGATCTTCAAGGCTTCAAGAGACCCTTCAATGAATTTGTCTTGAAGGAATTTGCAGTTATTGCCGTTTATGAAAAGACGATACAACCACTGGCATTTATATTTCAACCACCGTGTACTTGGGATAGTCTACCTGCAAAATACAAAAGTACAAATGCGTGGCTTATACGCAACTTCCATGGACTACCTTGGGACTCGGGTGATATACCGTACGAAGTAGCGACAGAAATTAGTCGCAACATTCTCCTGCACGCTCGCACGATATACGTGAAAGGTTTGGAGAAGAAACGGTGGTTGGAAAGTTTCATGGGCGAGTCAGCGCGCATTGTAAACCTCGAAGATCGCGATTGCCCCTCGCTGCAACAGCTACGTCGAAGAACACCCTCTACAGTACATCCACACCATAACTAAAAAATTAATTGTGCTGGTGAAAATGTGAAATTGTTGAGAAATTGGATACTCCAACCATCTGATCGTATATTGTAAAATACAAGATTTCTTTTCTGTAAAAAATATTTTGTTAATAAAAAACCAGAAATATATATATATCTGTCTGAGCGGATTCTTTTCCACCACGTTGACCCACATTCGTACCCATGAAGATCTACTGACCTATATTTATTTTTGCACGGATAAACTTGAGCTCTCGATCAGCATGCCTATCTAAAAATTCGTATCGAAAAATTCGTTCCTCATCTCGGCTATAAATCTCTGGCATTCTCTTCCGACATCCATTACCTCGCTACCGTCATTAGAGATGTTCAAGAAGTCAGTTTTTTCCCATTTCCTCACTTGTGAAATAGCTGAGTATGCGCGATAATTCGGAAACTAGTACTTATAGGAACCTGTGCTTTGCGTTACTATATGACTTTACTCTGTAGAAAAGGAGAAAGACTACTTTTAACTTTTGTATTTTTATTTTTATTTTCATTTTTATTTTATTTGTATTCTATTTTTAAAATCGGCAATCTATACCCACCTGAATGGTAGGAGCGTTATGATTATTTTGAGATTTATAAGGTTATATATTGTTGCGATCCTAAATTCTTTATATCTGTTGTTATTATTTTATTTTTGTTCTGCGTTAATTAGAGGGAGAGCTCAAGTACTTTCTCCACTTATGCGATTGCTTAATCTTTATATTTTTTGTTTTTAAGTTCGTTTTTGTATATCTTTATTTTGTAAACCTTGTATGAAATTTGTCATTTTTTACCGCTTTTATGTATGCTCATCTTCTATTGCCCAAAAGTTCGCTAGGGCATAAATAAATCCAATCAAATCAAATCAAATCAAATATCTATACCTCAGGAGTAAACATACACACAAGTCCTCGACCGCGAGCAACGGGCAGCCCTTTTTTGCCGCACGTTTTTATTCAACACAGTGTCGATTCTACACATTGGTTTCTGCACTAAGTATATCCTGCACACGACGTTTTCTATACATTTTTTAACATCATGCGAGCTTTACAATACATTTCGGTTCTACGCATTTCGATTCTACACATTTATTCCTATACAATCCGTTCGAACACACTCAGTTTACCGTGCAAAGCAATCCACCACATTCTCAAAACAGCACAGCCGTTTCTTCACAAATCTGATTGTACACGCTGTTATTCCCTCACATTTTCATACTTCACGCGTTCTTTACATGACAATTTGATACTACACAGCTCGATACTACACTTTGATTTCGACACAAACATTATTAACCACGCGGCAATTACTGCACAATTTTAATATACATTATAGCTAAACGAGACTTTTATTTCCAACAGGAATTTATCCCACACATCCCGTTCGACACTCATACATTGGTGCACACGCTCTTTACTGCACATATCGCGTCGCCACGCGGGCGTTGCTACGCGTTTTTATTCTTCACAAACTATCCGGCACAATTTTTTCCTACACATTTCGATACTACACATTTGTATGTCAGGATCTACTCATGAGAATATCTCCCGTCGGTAAGGTAGAACTCGGAGCATTTTACTCCGGCGACATAGGTTCTCATTGTCGTGACAACACATGTGCTGTCGTCATTCGTTGTATATATACCTACGAGATTAAGTTCGTAGGCATTCGTTGTATATATTCCTACGACATTAAGTTCGTAGGAATTCGTTGTATATATACCTACGAGATTAAGTTCATAGGTATATTTACAACGAATGACGACAGCACATGTTGATGTCACGGCAATGAGAACTTCTGTCGCCGGAGTAAAATGCTCCGAGTTCTACCTTACCGACGGGAGATATTCTCATGAGTAGATCCCGACATACAAATGTGTAGTATCGAAATGTGTAGGAAAAAATTGTGCCGGATAGTTTGTGAAGAATAAAAACGCGTGGCAACGACGGCGTGGCGACGCGATATGTGCAGTAAAGAGCGTGTGCAGAAATGTATGCGTGTGGAACGGGATGTGTAGGATAAACTCTTGTTGGAAATGAAAGTCTCGTTTAGGTATGATGTATATTAAAATTGTGCAGTAATTGCCGTGTGGTTAATAATGTTTGTGTCGAAATCAATGTGTAGTATCGAACTGTGTAGTATCAAATTGTCATGTAAAGAGCGCGTGAAGTATGAAAATGTGAGGGAATAACAGCGTGTACAATCAGATTTGTGCAGAAACGGCTGTGCTGTTTTGAGAATGTGGTGGATTGCTTTGCGCGGTAAACTGAGTGTGTTCGAACAGATTGTATAGGAATAAATGTGTAGAATCGAAATGCGTAGAACCGAAATGTATCGTAAAACTTGCGTGATGTTAAAAAATGTATAGAAAACGTCGTGTGCAGGATATACTTAGTGCAGAAACCAATGTGTAGAATCGACACTGTGTTGAATAAAAACGTGCGGGAAAAAAGGGCTGCCCGAGCAACGTGAATCATGCACCGCTGTTTGTGTATGCATTCCTCCTTTATCGCAACGCTCAGCGTTCTTCTTCTTCTTCTTAACGTTGAGAAACTATAGAAAGACAATTTATGCATTACAATAATTTTCGTTTATTAACAATAATCATTTACAATAATATTCAATTATGAACAATAATTATTTACATTATACGTTATTTATTAACAATGATTATTTACAATAATATTCGGTTATTAACAATAATTATTTACATTATAGGGTGCAACCCCAGGGAACAGTGTCCGTTGTGTTACTTAGCATAATGCTCTTATCATCTAACGAACTAAGAGCTAACTTATGTTGATGAATTGTATGCACTTTGAGCTTTTTGCTCCGAATTAAATATTGATCTTTGACGAGATTTTCATGCTAAAACAGACATTTTTTGTAATCATCGAACATTATTGTTTTTAATGTGGAGCCTTTTATGCCTTTGGCTCGCTTCTTGTCCTTATCGTCACCCAGATTTCGAAACGTGTATAATTTTGTTCGAATCCCAATAAATTCACTCATAATTTTACCGTTATTCTCGTCTTTCATAAGACCGAGAACTTTCTTATTTACTAACGGTATTCCATAAACGTTGTTCACGGGGTAATCGGAAGTATCGAATCTGTGTAAGTCGCGTTTGATGTAATCGTAAATGTCGGGAACTGTGAAGTGATACAAGAGACTATCCGTATCGGTATACATTAACTTTGCCTTGTCACCAAAAGTTTGCTTTACATAATTGTAATGAAAATCATAAATATAAATTTTGGAAAGATCGAGTATGGAAAATCCAGCGTATATCGGTTTATTGAAATGTACTTTGACGCGATTCTATGGAAATTGGGTTTTGCAATGAGAGCCTTCGCACCGTACCTACCTTCCCACTTTGTCACGAGCTTTACGTCTTTCTGTTTCTTCACATTTTCCATTGTTTTTCCAAAAACTGCATTGTTCATCACTTTAAAAAAGTTTTTTTCAAATTAATTGTTCGATTTTTTTCTCATCTCAGTATTTAGATCACTGTACTTTTTGAGCCACGGACATTGTCTGAATTTTAGGACACGATGAATTTTTGTCAATTTCATTCCAAGATTCAGACACTGTTTCAAATTTCGATAGTGAATTATATAACGAGTTTTTGGCAAAAGTGTTGTCATTAATTTCGAAATTTTACTGTGAAGTGGTACGTAATGCTCCGGACATAGGGGAAGATCTTTGTGAGTTTTATGATGCTCCTCAGGATACTCCATGTCGACTTCGAGGATATATCCTACAGGAGAATCATCGGGTCACTGGTAACGTCGATCGACTCATGCTCCCACTCAAAAGAGCCAATCGGTAGAATTTGGCTCATTGGTGCACCGTATAAATTATTCACGTCAAAGTACATGAGGTACGACTCGTCTTTGCCTGGATCGAAATCTGCACCCATATATCGATTATTTGCTTGAGCTGTTTGAACACTGTGATACACCACCTCGAATACCTTTCTCGACAAACAGGAGCATCTCAGGGTCAATGAAAAGCTCAAGCTGTATACCGGTGCATTTGAGCATCGCGTCAAAAGCCTGTCCCGGAGCTGTAAAATAGTGAAGAGGATCCAACTGATAAGTGGAAAAGCAGTTGCGTCGAAAGTTCTCAAATATATCAGCGAGTAGAAGAACATCTGTTTTCAAATAGAGATCTGAGTATTCACCCAATGATTGAATATTAAATGTTTTCCAAACTTTCAGCGCGTGCAGATAATCCTGCCCAGAAATTTTTTCATTGTTCAATTTTGAATAAAAATCTGGTTTTGATGGCAACTGTTTTTCATCAAGTTTCTCCCAGCTATCCACGTACTCGTGGAGAAAAACACCTTTTCGCGTGAGCAATTTGAATTCCTTTTCATTCTTACAGTGCGTGCGTATTATACGTTTATCAGCATCATTCAGATATGACGCAAGTTTGTCGAGACTGCTTGCCATAAATCTGAATGAATCGATAAAACGTAGATTGACTTTTTTACCTTCGACGTACTTTGTAAAGGATATATATTGTAACGCGGCATTTCGCGTTACGGCGATGTCGCTGCCACTCTCCCTCTCCCTTTAAGGAAAATTCAATGAAAAGTGTCCAGCCAGCAAGCCACAACGGCATGATTCGAATTAAGCTGGCTAAAAGCGACCAAATCGAGCAGACCAGGGCAATAAAGTTAAAGGAAATACGCTTATTCTTTTTATTTTGAGTCTTACATGTACTCGTTCCTTTCGATGCTATGGAGAAATTGCATCGCCGGCGGAGGAGCCCATCGACGTCAACGAGACCCTGGGCCAAATACCAGTAGCGGGGCAGCGGCAGGCGGCCCGCGTAGAGATAGCGATGCGAGAGTTTCGGACTCCCGCGACGGCACCTGGAGAGATGGACATCGTCATCTCTCGTCACGCGAAGGGATGAGCATCCCTCCGCTCCGCGCGCCTTACTGGCCCTAGTAATAGTCTAAGAAGTCGGTACGCACCGAAGATCGGCACTTGTTGGCTGGACGCGTTACCCACGGCACGTACCGTTATTCCATTATCGCAACATTATATTAGAAGGACGGAGACTCGCGTTTGTAGCGATCAATTCCTTGTTGGGATTATATCAGGTGGGTCAGCGCATTATTAATAATATTGCCGAGGTGCCGTGCCGCGTGATTATTGTTTTTTTTTGTTTATTCGAGTAATAAAGGTCGGGTAATGCCACGAGGCGAGACGCTTCACGTCTCGCATTTTTCTTCTTGTGCATAGTCTGCTCGATTCGGCATTAGAGTGTACCCCCGATTGTTAATTTAGCGTTTTGCGTGTTGATCTCGTTATTGTTCGGTTGTAACATCGGAAGCGGGACGGACTCTAGCCGTCCCGTGTGTATGTGAGAGCGAGAGAGCGATCTCTCTCCGTGTGCATTACGGGACGCTTCTCGTCCCCAATTTTCGGATTAATTCGACTTGTAAATTCACTTGTCGAGTGAATCATTGGAAGTAGTCTATGTTTCCTAATTATTTTATATAGAGTCAGTGTGGCCGCAGAGCCTGAGTTCCCCCTCTGGGAACTATATTTTCGTGTACAGTGTCCTCGTATTAAAAGTGTCATTATTAGTGAATTTTTGTGTTGCATTCTCTCGAGTTATTCTCAAGACTCCCCTCTCATATCCCCCTGCGACTCGTCTCTACGATTGAGCAGCCGGCGTGAAGAGTCTTCGCGTCGAGCAAATTAGTAATTTTGTGTAATTTTACCTCTTGGCCCTTCAGGCATTAATAGAAGGGTCTGGCGCCCTAGTGCATGATTTTTGTGTATTTCAGGGTGTCGAATTTGTTGAGCGTTTCTCCGAGATAATTTTCCCGAATTATCTCGGAATAAAGAATCGTGTCACAATATATATATATCTCCTTGTTTACGGGGAGGAGATTTATCTGACCATCAAATTGTGTAGCTAATGGTTTTATCACAAAGTGGGAATCGTAGCCCGAGAGGTTTTGAAATGCTACTGGGATGCTGTGAGATTTTGTGTAATTCAAATTGCATCCTTCATGCGCGGCACCGCGATACGTCCCCGTGAAGTGACAATGATCGCGATGTTTCACGTCAGTTGGTTTGAAAGATTTTTCGCAAATATGACATTGTGTAGCATTGTGTAGCAATCAGGTCCACGTTTCACTTCGAATTTAGATAGGGCGTCGTTAAAGACATATTTCAAATAGTACGCAGCACTGTGTGGAATATGCACCTGCGTATCGTTTCCAGCTGGTTTGAGAATGCACTCAAAATCTGCATACACAGCGAATGGAACATTCTCCTTGTACCGATGATTTTTGAAACTCAGCATCTTGTTTTCTTCATCCGGTAGTATCATCTTTGTCTTGTCGATGGTCATGCAGTCGCGTCGGTGATTTTCAAAAGAGCTTCGAAGATAGAAATGGCCCAAACAGTTGTCGCTAAGCCATGTGTGCTGATTGTAATTCGTCACTTGTGCACTGACTAATCGTGATAGATCCCGGATACAGGCAAAGTGGTATATCGGTTGGAAATTTTCCTCCTTGTCATCCTCCATCCCGATGTTTGATTCCACCATGAGAAGGTGAATTGTCGACTTATCAGACTTAGTTTGGCTCAAGTGTAGAGGTACTATTTCGCTTTTTTTACCGGTATTTTCCACACCGTACAGATTGATTGACAAACTGTTCAGTTTTTCGAATTTAGCAACATCTTTCAGCGCAATTGGGAAATGTATACCATCATACTTTAGCACTGAACTGAATTTAGGATACGAGCTTGGTCTATTTACATATCTATTCACATTTCTATTCGTTGGATATAGAGCTGCGATGACTGCTCACAGAAAACAAAATTCATCGTTGTTTTTTATATTTACTACCGCCTTTTTCTTGTTTATATCTTCTGGTATTTCAACATACGTTGAGTAACCACCACGCTCGTATCCAGTAACCAGCAGCTCGTATCGGTTCATGTTCACTACGAGGTTGATGATTTCACGCATCATCCAGCCAGAATCGCGCTCTGGAACTTCTTCAACTTTGACCAGCAAATGATCTGTCACATTTTCATCGAACCACTGTTTAATGTCTGTCGATGGAAGGATTGCTGCATTCCGCGTGTTGAAAAATTTTGTTTCCTCAATAATTTCTTCATTTTTCGATATGGAGAATTTGGGATCACGCCCAAATATTTTTTACACAAATAACTACGTCAGAATAACTTGGTCAAGTGAACCTTATCATGAATAACTTGTGGCGAAAATGACTTGTGCTTAAATAACTTCGTACAGAAATAACTTCTGACTAAAATACCTTGCGACAAAATAATTAGTTGTTTTGCATATTTTGGTTTTTGCTTATTGTTCTTTTATTGTTGTGTATTCGTGTGCAAAAATTAACTTAATAATTAATTAACAAAAATCATTTTTATTTATCAATCTGTTATGTTGTCAAATATATTCTATTGTTAACACTTTTTCGCACAATAATCTTTATATTCAGAAATCACTTTTATTTATAAATATATTATATTGTTAAGATTTTTATTCAAAATAATCTGAACGTACAAAAATCACTTTTATTTATCAATATGTCATTTTGTTAAAAGATTTTTTAAAACATTCTTTCATAGTTTATTACTCCATGCTATACTTGTCGACATTTGTTTTTCTTGAGTTGCTTGATTCGTTTATTTTTTTTTCACAATAAGAAATAATCGCAATGACAAATTATCACGCGAATCATCCACTTATACTGGACTTCTTTAGGTTCCGTAGGGCGTTAGTTAGGTTGGCGTTCGTTTCTTTAGGGAGTTAATTAGTTTGGTATTTTCCTTATCTTTGTTCTTTAGGTTCGTTAGGTTAGTTGTGGTTCTTTAGGTTAGGATATACTGTCTGTGTGATATTTTGTCATTGTGATGTTTTGTCCGTGATATTTTGTCGTGTTATATAACGTCATGGAACTATAATTCATATGGGATAGTGTACGGTGGGAAAGTAATGGTAATTTATATTTGAAATTGTGGTTTATTTGAAGTTTTTTTGCCGGTAGTTGTTTTTGTTGTGGTGTTTTTGGTTCGAGTTATTTGTGTACGAAGTTATTCTTGTACGGAGTTTTTTTTTTCAGGTTGTTTTGACCAGGTTTTTTTGTCGGAAGTTGTTTTTTCGAAGTTATTTAGACATGGACCCGGAGAATTTGCATGCTAACACAACGTTCACTTTTAAATTTCCATCCTTCTTCAGTACATTTGCGAGCCTCTTGACGGTCGTGGTGTTTGCATCGTTCAAAAACGATTTCAGGTCCTTGTGAATCAGATTCACAACAGTACCAGAACGTATACGACCTTGAAAACTAGATTCCAAATCGATCCAGTGAATTCGAGCTGGCAATTTATTTTCGATAGCGATTCTTCCACCATATCGTTGTCATTGCTGTTTAAACTGTTTAACGAAGGACTGGAGCAGAGATATCGTTGTTTGTATTCTCGTTTTTTCTCCAGGACCTAAGTTCGGTGTCTTTAAGATCTTGTTTAAAAGTCTGATGTTTTGACTACCCCACTTCATCCACTTCTACACTTGTGCACTTGGCGCGCTTTTCGATAATTCATAAGCATTCTCCATAATGCTTATTAATTTCAAATATTTCGCTGAGTCCATTTTTATTTTTTTCGAGTTGTACTGCACTGGATAAAATCTGATGAATTAATGAGCCGACTGCATTGCCGGTGATTAATATATAGTGCATGTCTCAAGGACACATTAGCGATATACTAAGAAATACATGCATCAACTTGTCATTTGAATTCTAAGAAGATGGCCCGATGTAAACACTGTACGAGCATTTTATCGTGTGCAATGTGATACTCCTACCGCCTAAACAATCGCATTTAATTCAACGAAATAACCTTCGATACATTTCCTGGAAAAAAATAGATCTCATTTTCTCGTCAACAATTCCACGAATCGTTGTGTTATCGCGTGAAATGTAATACCTCTGCTGAAGGTTGAAGGGGTGCGCTAAGAATTCATCGTTGGCATTTTTTTTTTCAATTGAATCCTGCGACGATGGACCGATGTAAACACTGCAGTGCGAGCATTTAATCGTGTGCAATGTGATACTCCTACCGCCGAAACGATCGCATTTAATTCAACGAAATGACCTTCGATACATTTCCTGGAAAATACGACCGGAGTCAACTGACTCATGTACGGGCTATTCCACATGAAGTAGTTGTCCAGAACCGGCTTAGTATAACGCAAATGACGTCATCATTAAAAGCTTCTAGAACATTCGAGAAGTATGCCATTTTACCCCATAATGTAAATCACGTCACCAAACAGGAAATGACGTTACCCTTCGAGAAGCTTCTAGAACATTCGAGAAGTGCCTGACCCGCATTGCCCAATGATCCATTTGACCCCGGGTGGCGCAGAACCCGTGTTGCTTATCTACTTATAGTACTTAGAGATTCATAAATTTAAATTGGATATTTCTCTAAGGAATTTTCTATTCAGCAACGGCTTTTTCCAGATAGATAAAATAAATCGGTATTTTATCTTGTTCGGATTTCTATAGAATTTTGTTGATAAATTGTCAAAGTATGCAAGTAAAGTCAATGGAGTTGGATAGGAATATTGATGTCGACGCAAGTCGGACGCCCATCAAGCAAGCAGACAGAAGTCCCAAAAATGGATTTACTATAATACAACTAGGGGCTAATTATGCGCTAATTTAGTACCTTGGTCATAATTTTGGTGCTCCTGTAAAATAGGCAGCAATGAAATTTGAAAAACCGCGTGAAAAAAAGTCCGCGTCTCCTCAGCTGCCTCCCATAAAACAATAATACGCTGATTTGACTCGGCCACTAGCTTATTCGGCAGCAAAACAAACGGGACGGTTAGTAATCCACTCGCTCAGCTCAGCTCTTAACGGTAGAGGGGCGGGGTCGACATGCACAAACAAAATCAACTCAGTTCTAACAGGAAAAATTAATTAACAATTTATTCATAACTAACAGCAGATTTTTTCAAATAATTTTTGATCCTATTGTTGCCAGAAAATTTATAAGAAATTAATACGACAGTAATTAGGATCGAATATAAAATAAAGATTGAAAGAGCAAGTGAATATGGTTAATTTTAACAAAGGGAAAAATTATAAAATAAAAGAAATAAGAAAATTCAGTACCGAAATAACTTTACGACAACTGAGAGTGGGATTTTCCGATCCCGAAACGATCAATAAATTTTTCTTTGACAGCTACTAAACGCAAGATAATAATGATCAATGAAATTATGCAATAAACGATCACAAAATTATACGAAAAAAGAATATTTCGGCACAATAAGCGCCAGCTCAGATCGACAGCTCGCCGACCACGTTGGTTATTCGTGGCTCGCGGTTTTTTAAACTATAATTACTATTACTAGGAAAGCCAATGGAGACTCTAATAATTTCTAAATCGCTTTCCTTTTCCTACGGAATCGGCTGAATCTTAATTCTACAGTCGTTTTGGCCACGCGGAAACAATCTTCCGACACGACAGCTCGAAATCACGATTAGAAAATCTGATAATTAGCTCAATAACTCAATTGACTCAATTATACCGCTCACTGGTGGTATAACCACCAGGTGGTGGTTTACCAGTCTCATCCGGGAGCGAGCATTGATTACGGACGTTGAACGCCTACACTACTTGAGGCGTTGTTTGACAGGAACACCTGCACAACTGATCACAAGTTTTCCGCTCACGGGTGCATCATTTCAACCATCCTGGGAGGTTCTGGTGAGCCGCTATGAAAACAAGAGGCTCAACATCCAGTCTCATCTTGACGCGATGTTCAAGATTGCGCCAATGCCAACCAAGAACGCCAAGGCGCTAAATCACCTTATAACAACCGTGACTGAGGCATATACGGCTCTGGAATCTCTTGGGGTGGGAGAAAATCTTGGTGACTGCATACTGGTGCATCACATCACACGGAATTTGGACCGCTCAGCGAAGGAGGCCTGGGAAACCTCGCTAGGTACGCTGCAGACGTATCCTACGTACAAACAGCTTATAGAGTTTTTGACTGCTCGCGCTCGAGCTTTGGAAGGAGTGGAATACACCAGCGGTGGTCAACCCAGTGCACCACCAAAACGGACGGCTCATTCGGCGGTCAGCTCAAAACAAGGGTCAGCTCACTCATCAACCAGCGCAAAAAAGAAGGATACGCGCTATGCCTGTGACTGTTGCAAAGGAGACCATTTCGTGGTAACATGCTCGCAGTTTAGAGCTCTTCATCCGACGGCAAGACGGCAGTTCGCGATGGAAAAGCGTCTATGCTTTAACTGCCTTGGTCGTCACAGCGCACGGGACTGCCGGACCACCCAAGGATGCAAGGAGTGCAAAGAACAGTTTCATCAATTCTGCCATCTTTTGAGGCATCCTACCAAGACTGGCCTCATCTGAAGAATCTCAACCTGGCAGATCCGGAATTCCTCACTCCTCGAACGATAGACATTATCATTGGAGCTGATTATTATGGCCAAATCATCCGGCCTCGGATAATCAAAGGCGCAACCACCATGCCGATAGCTGAGCTTTCGATGTTTGGCTGGCTCATTTTGGGTCCGGTTCAGGCAACGACATCCCCGATGCACGCCACTTACACTGCTTCGGTTCATCACGAGGAGGTTGCCTTGCAGAATTTACTCACCAAATTTTGGGTTCAAGAGGAGCCCTCAGAACTCGTGACTAATGAACTCACGGCGGAAGAGGAGGAATGGGAGACTCACTTTCGGCGCACTCATTCGAGAGACTCAACCGGTCGATACATCGTTCGTGTTCCGCTCAAGTCATCCATTGCACAACTTGGGGACTCGGGTATTTGCAGCAAGTGCTTCGGAAGTTTGCGAGGGCCAGGAATATGAAAACCTTTATAAGAAGTTTCTAGCTGAATACGAGAATCTGGGTCATATGGCTAAGGCCTCAACCACTAAGCATGTTGGTTATTATCTGCCGCATCTGCCCGGTGCTCAGACCGGACAGCGCAACCACCAAGTTAAGGGTCGTATTCAATGGTTCAAGTAAAACCTCCACCGGTTATTCCGTGAATGATCTCATGCGCACGGGTGCGAAGCTGCAGCTCAACATACCGGACGTGCTCATCTGGATCCGAATGCATAAACACATTTTTGCTACGGACATCACAAAAATGTTCCGGCAAATTAAAGTCCATCGGGATGATTGGGAACTCCAGAAGATTCTGTGGGTTGACAACCAGCACAACCCAGTACCATATCATCTCACCACTGTCACGTATGGGACGAAGGCAGCACCCTTTCTTGCTGTCCGAACGCTTTTACAACTTGCGCAGGACGAGGGACATCGCTTTCCTTTGGCACTGCCTTCGCTCATGCTTGGAAGATACGTAGACGACATTTTTGGAGGTGCGGATTCAGTGGAACAGCTCATCGAGACTGCGCAACAGCTGATCCATTTGTGTGACGCGGGCGGATTCCCGCTAGCCAAGTGGCACTCAAATCAGCCGGATCTGCTCGGGGCAATCTCATCAGCGAGCATCTCAAACCAGAACGTACTCATGGACGATTGCGACACCACAGTTCTTGGAATACATTGGAATCCTCAGGAAGATCGGTTCAAGTTCCAATCAAAATACTCAAAAATCTCTGGACGGCTCACAAAGCGACTGTAATGACCAGGCGGAGAGCTTGGGGAAGTGTAGATATCGGCATTGCGGATGGACTGACGAAGTATCGAAGAGAGAAAATATATGGTGATCACCGGGAATCGAACCCGGATTATTCAGGTACTAAGTAAGAGCGCTAACCACTGCGCTAATGTCACCTATATATTTCTCTCATTCGAATCGTCTTCTTATATGCAATGTAGGGCCGTCACACACCCCCCTTCACTGTATTCGACGTCCTCGTCGACAGTGCAGAGTTAGGTTTCCTGTTACGCGATTGTAGTGGAGTTATCGTAGATGCTACGCGAAGCCTGTATCCAACGTCAGACCTCTTCCCTCGGCCGTGTTGAATCCCGCGGTGTAGCTCTTCAGTGCCAGGCCTGTATTGGCGGGAATCTGTGTGTGTGCTCCATCGATACAATGCGGAATTGAGGACGTTTTTGGGCCCGTAACTTCTGACACCATGTAATGACCAGGCGGAGAGTTTGGGGAAGTGTAGATATCGGCATTGCGGATGGACTGACGAAGTATCGAAGAGAGAAAATATATGGTGATCACCGGGAATCGAACCCGGATTATTCAGGTACTAAGTAAGAGCGCTAACCCCTGCGCTAATGTCACCTATATATTTCTCTCATTCGAATCGTCTTCTTATATGCAATGTAGGGCCGTCACACGACTCATTCTATCTGAGGTAGCTCAGATCTTTGATCCACTGCGGTTTATCTCACCGGTCACTGTTCGAGCGAAGATGCTTTTGCAAGAGCTGTGGCTACACAAACTCGGCTGGGACGATCCTTTACCGGCTCAGATCTCAACAAGGTGGCTTACGCTCAGAGAAGATCTCACAAACCTAGCTAGGATTTCAGTGCCACGATGGATTAACACATGGAGCAACTCAACCATCGTCATTCATGGTTTCTCTGATGCGTCTCAACTGGCTATGTCGGCGGTTATTTACATAACCGTAAACTCACCGTCCACCGGTGCCCGGGCAATTTTAGTGTGTTCCAAAACAAAGGTTGCACCTCTCAAAAGACTCACAATTCCACGGTTGGAACTCACAGCAGCGCTGCTACTCTCAACTCAACTCAAGTACGTTCGAGCCACCCTCAGATTGAACGTGGCTGAAACTCATTTGTGGACGGACTCACAGGTTGCACTCATGTGGATCAAGTCTCACCCGTCGCGATGGAAGGACTATGTCAGGAACAGAGTCACACAAATTCAGGAGCTCACATCGCAGGCCAAGTGGTGGCATGTTCCTGGCACTAGTAATCCGGCGGATTGTGCCTCGAGAGGCATTTCGACAGCTCAGCTCACCGAGCACTCATTGTGGTGGACGGGACCACCCTGGATCACTCAACTGGAAGACTCATGGCCAGCTCAGCCTGCTATGGCGGACGGACTCAGTGCAACTGAAGTGCGTCCTGGGATTTCATTATTAGTGGCAGCTCCCAAGGTAGAGTACCATTGGGATTTTATCCACAAGGTATCATCTCTCACAAGGTTGTTTCGACTTACGGCTATCTGCCGCAACGTTCTACTCAAGCTTCGTGGTCAGCTCACCTCTCCACCAATGGACCTCTCAACTGGGGATATGAACACCGCAAAGCAGTTTTGGATCCGGGCTACTCAAGCTGCGTACTTTTCGGCAGAGCTCAAGGTGTTCGGCTCAGGTTCGGTAGCACCAGCCGGTCATCCGTTTTCTCGATTGATTGCTTTCGTCGACGGGCAGGGCATCATTCGAGTTGGTGGACGTCTCACACACTCGAACGCTGAGTGAGGAAGGAAAGCATCCTGCAATTCTGCCTCGATACTCACGGTTGTCAAGTATGATTATCGAACATGCTCACCCACGAACGCTTCACGGTGGCACTCAGCTCACGTTGGCTTATATTCGGCAAGCCTACTGGATTCTCGGAGGGAGAGCGCCGGTGAAATCTCATATACTTCGGTGTGTGGTGTGTGCTCGGCAAAGAGGGGTCCGCGCTCAGCAGCTGATGGGGCAACTACCTGTTTCTCGAGTAACACCCTCACGACCATTCCTGCATACAGGGGTGGATTACGCTGGACCGCTCACACTCAAAACTTGGAATGGTCGGGGCGCAAAAACATACAAAGGTTGGATCTGTGTGTTCGTCCGCTTCAGCACATCAGGAGTTCACCTGGAGGCTGTGAGTGACTACTCGTCTGAAGGATTCATCGCAGCCTACCGACGGTTCACAGCGCGAAGAGGGATTGCTCACACAATATACTCGGACTGCGGTACGAATTTTGTAGGTGCCGACAAAACTCTACAGAGCATGTTTACGCAAGGCACAGAAGAACATCATTACATCAGAGCGGTCCTCTCACAGGACAACAGCCAGTGGAGTTTTAACCCCCCTGCCGCTCCTCATATGGGTGGCAAGTGGGAGGCTGTTGTGAAATCAACGAAATTCCATCTCACACGCACAGTGGGTGAGTCTCTTCTCACATTCGAAGAGCTCACCACCCTACTTACGCAAATAGAGGCTATTCTCAATTCGAGACCCCTGGAACCGCTCACTAATGATCCTCAGGACGTGTCAGCCCTTACACCTGGACATTTTCTCATCGGCAGTGCTCTTACCACCTTACCAGAGTCTACGCTCCCAAGTCTGGAAACTTCGAAGCTGGCTCATTGGAAGCACATACAGCAACGGGTTCAAATGTTTTGGCGTCGATGGTCTGCTCACTATTTGCAACGGCAGCAGTCTATCTCAAAATGGCATCATGCATCTAACGAGGTTAAGGTTGGTTCGCTCATGTTAATCACGGACGAGCGTTACCCTCTTTGTAAATGGCCTCTTGCGAGGGTACTACAACTACACCCAGGGAAGGACGGACATGCCAGGGTGGCTACGCTCAAGACGGCAACAACCACGCTCACCCGACCACTCATCAAGCTCTCATGTTTAAGGACCACTCCACCGGAAGACCAGGAGCAGATTCATCAGCGACCTTCGCTGATGGCGGGCGGAAATGTTAGCGGGACTGCTGTCTGAGTTGGTCGATCAACCGCTCGGCAGCAGCACCGCCTGGGCACACCACCGATAACCGCATTTCAGAGTCCGCGTATGCGCTCGAACGTTCTCGAGTCTCTGACTTGCTTTCCGGTTTCTTCTCGGTTCTCGTTAACGGTCTCAACTGGTCGTACGCACATCGGCAATAGTTTTACTTTGCGGTCACCTCATCTTTTTCGGGAGTGTACAACGGTCAGCTCCGGGTAGCTCAAACGGTCAGCAAAGACATTACGTACGGGTTACGTGAACGCGGGTTTATGTATACAACACCGACATACTCACGGGCGGTTTACTAAGCAACACGTGGTGGCACGTGTGCTTCAGCATAATTGGCATATTATTGGCTAATTTTTGTCACTCGGACTGTACAAGTGTTTTACGGACTGCTCAGGATATTTATGTGAATTTAACGGCTTACTCAATTAATTGTTGTGTTTTATGAAGTTTTTGGTTAAAAATTAAAGTGTTTATTTCGAGTTATGTAATTGCTGCCTACGCCATTTATTAATTATATTTACAACACCTGATCCACTATCAACCATCCACGGCATTATTTTACAGTGGGTGATGAATGTATGGCATTGACAGGGCCCAATAATACCGATCTGTCAAGTGTCGAGGGACTTGTTAAATGTACGGTATTAGCGCCACGAGATCTTTATCATCCTGTGTTACCCGTGAGAATGCATCAGAGACTGTTATTCGGTTTGTGTCGTAGCTGCTGCGAGATTATGAATCATGATGTATGCTCTCATGAAGATGTTGAAGAACGTGTGTTTAATGGTACGTGGGTTGTCGACGAGGTTCGTAAAGCTATTGAGTGTGGTTATAGAGTGATTAACGTATCTGAGATTTGGCAATATGAAGTAGAGCAGTATAACCGCAATACGCAAAAGGGAGGTCTATTTGCCGAATATATAAATACATTTCTCAAAATCAAACAAGAGGCCAGTGGTTGGCCCGAAAATTGCTTAAACGATGATCAGGCGCAAGATCGTTACATTGCATCTTTTGAGAGCGCGGAAGGTATTAAACTCAACCGTGGTAGTATAACTAAAAACCCTTGTTTACGATCTGTAGCTAAATTATGCCTTAATTCGTTTTGGGGCAAGTTTGGACAAAGGGAGAATTTACCGCAGACTACGGTTGTATCGACACGCGAAAAACTCACGGAGATGCTAAGTAATCCCGAATATGAGATCACGGGTATGTTACCTGTAAATAACAACGTATTGTATGTGAATTACAGGAAAACCGATGAGGCCGTGACACCATCTAGTATTGCGAATGTTGTAATAGCCGCGTATACAACAGCTCAGGCTCGTTTAAAACTTTATAGCTAGCTCGAGCGGCTGGGCCGTCGGGCCTTGTACTGCGATACAGACTCTGTTATTTTCACATCGACAAGAGATTCTACAGAGTATGAACCACCAACGGGTCAGCTCTTAGGTGATCTAACGAATGAATTAAACTCATATGGTGCTGGTAGCTATATAAAGTCTTTTGTTTCGGGCGGTCCAAAGTTTTACGCTTTTATAGTGTGCACTCCAAGTGGTGCGGAGAGTGAGGTTTATAAAGTGAAAGGTATAACCCTTAATTTTGCAAACGCCACATTGATGAATTATGATTCCGTACGATCCTTTATTGTCGGTGAGAGAGAGGAGCCTATTGTATTACGCTACGATTCAATTCGGTGCACAGCATTTCACCAAGTTGTCACGCGTTCGGAAACCAAGTCATGTATGCCTGCGAGTGTGAAGCGGAGACGTGATGGTAATTACGGCTCGCTACCTTACGGATACAGAAATTAGCTTATTGACCTGTGTAATATAAAATGTAAAATAAATAGTGCTTATATACGTTCGTAGTTCTTTTCCTTTATAATGCCATACAACCTAGAAACGTACTCATTCGTTGTAATGGATACGCGCTGGAAACATCCATGGACCTCAATAGTGTGTGGCCCTACGGGCTGCGGCAAAACGTACTTTGTGAAAAAGTTTTTAAAGTTTATCGCTCTCATGAACAGTGAGCCATTTGATAGAATTATTCTTTATTATTCGGAGTGGCAATCGGCATATACGGAGTACGGGAGCTCAATAGAGTTTCGTGAGGGTTTACCACAAAGCTCTGATTATACAAATGATCCGCGTGCTAAACTTATAATTATCGACGATTTAATGCGTGAAGCCTCGAATAATAGCGTTGTCGACCTTTTCACCAAAGGTAGTTGTAAAATAATGCCGTGGATGGTTGATAGTGGATCAGGTGTTGTAAATATAATTAATAAATGGCGTAGGCAGAAATTACATAACTCGAAATAACACTTTAATTTTAACCAAAAACTTCATAAAACACAACAATTAATTGAGTAAGCCGTTTAAATTAACATAAATATCCTGAGCAGTCCGTAAAACACTTGTACAGTCCGAGTGACAAAATTAGCCAATAATATGCCAATTATGCCGAAGCACACGTGCCATCACGTGTTGCTTAGTAAACCGCCCGTGAGTATGTCGGTGTTGTGTACATAAACCCGCGTTCACTTAACCCATACGTAATGTCTTTGCGCTGACCGTTTGAGCTACCCTGAGCTGATCGTTATAAACTTCCGAAAAAGATGAGGTGACCGCAAAGTAAAACTATTGCCGATGTGCGTACGACTAGTTGAGACCGTTCGTGCGACCAGTTGACACCGTTAACGAAAACTGGAGAAGAAACCGGAAAGCGCGTCAGAGACTCGAGAACGTTCGAGCGCATGCGCGGACTCTGAAATGCGGTTATCGGCAGTGTGCCCAGGCGGTGCTGCTGCCGAGCGGTTGATCGACCAACTCAGACAGCAGTCCCGCTAACAGTAGTCATCACAAAAATTTAAGTATTATTTTCATAACACAAAACTTATTTCATCAAGGACACGGACAGCGTGATATTTCGCTAAATGCTAATTATATAGTTGTGTTCAAAAACCCTCGCGACCAAGCGCAAATACAGCATTTAGCACGCCAAGTGTATCCGGAAAATCCTCGGTTTTTACCGGAGGCTTATCATGATGCTACATCCAAACCTCACGGCTACTTATTATTGGATTTGAAACAATCAACGCCCGATAATTGCAGATTTCGAACCTGTATTTTTCCAGACGATGAGCACCATTTCGTATACGTGCCGCGAAAAAAAAGATAAAAACGCTACAATGGTCTAATAATTCTCAGTTCTGTGTTTGTAATGGAGCGCAACGGATCGCCGCTCTGTAAGAAGCATATTGCGATATTGCATGCTCTTCAGTATCTCAACAAGGAGCAACGTGCCGCTGTTCTACGGAGAGCCGACGTGCGTATGATAAGATGTATTTGTGAGTGCGCTTTAAACATTCTTGGCGGTAACCTACCTCTAAAAGCCGATCAGCGAAAAAAGTTACGTAATCACGCTCCTGTTTTTCGACGGTTGGCTGCGAAAAAAGGCTGCTGGAAGGCTAAGAAGCGTTTCGTTGTACAGAACGGTGGTTTCTTGCCTCTCTTCATGCTCCAATACTGGGTACCGTGATATCAAGTTTAATCGGCGGTCGTGGATAATGGAGCATGCAAAGAAAATGGTGCTCGTTCCTGAGGAGAAGCTGCTGCAACTTGATACGCAAAATCATTGGCACCACGCGCGTCATGATATTGAAGCACAAACGCAAGTAGAGCGCTCTGTTACCTCTGTCTTAATTAGACTAGATGCTGAAATGAGAGAAATTTTAAATTCTAACCTCTACAAGAACGAACGAGAAAAATGGATGGCTTATCTGACTGTTCTACAGCGCTACCTGCATTTTATTGATAGTGAACGGGCCCAACAACATACTGCACTTATGGAGAAGACAGAGCCTATAATACCGAATAACGATAAAAGTGAACAGCCAGTGGGCTTGAATGACTCTGTCATTATAGAGACTGTACCGTCGAAATTCCGTCATAAGGCAAAACTTCTGCTACGACGATTGCATGCGGCACCAGTGTCAAATTTTTCTTGGGATACATCGGGCGTTGTTTCCGTTAGTGGTAAGCCGATCAAGGATTCAAACATCGTTGATCTCGTGAATGATGCAATGCGATCGAGAAAGATGCCCAAGCCAGCAGATCGTAGAGCATTTGCACGGTTCCTGAGAACAATTCAAACTCCTCGCGAGTTTATCGGTAACGAAGACCTATGGCAGGAGTCGAGAGCAAATTCGACATTGCAGATAGATCCACCTGAAATCAACAACCGTGGCGGCGACGACGGCATACCAAGTGATATAAGCAGTCATTCTAGATTCTACAGCGGCAGTGAAGACAGCCGCAGTGTACAAAGTGGCTCTGGTTGTAATAAAAAACGACGTCTAGCCTGGGCTAACCTTAAATTATAGCAATGAAAACATTACAAAAAGTGTACTTTGATCCCTCTCATGAAGCTTCATTTTCAGGATCTGAAAAGCTGTTACGGGTGAGTCGTCAGAAAAAAATTACCGATAACAAAACAGTGCAGTGGCTTGAGTCTCAAGACGCCTACACAAAACATAGATCCGTGCGGCATCGTTTTCCTCGACGCTTCTACAATGTCCGCAATATCGATGACGTTTGGGAGGCGGACCTCGTAGATCTTCGCTCAATTAAGACTTACAATGACGGCTATGTTTATCTCCTTGTGGTCATAGACGTTCTCAGTAAATACGCATGGGTCGAACCCCTCGCTGATAAGACAGCTCTGTCGGTAGCTAAAGCCTTTGAACGTATACTAAGATCGAAAATTACTAACGGTAGATCACCTCTTTATCTACAATCGGATAAGGGAAAAGAGTTTATCGGCGGCGCTTTCCAGACGCTTCTGAAGAAGAAAAATATACAATTTCGCACGGCACGAAACCCTGATATAAAAGCAGCTATTGTAGAGCGTTTTAATAGAATTCTGAAAGAAAGAATGTGGCGATATTTCACTCATACGAGGGAAAGACGTTACATAGACGTTTTGCAGAATATTGTTTCGGCTTATAACCACGCCCTCCATAGTAGTATAAAAATGGCACCGGTCTCAGTGACGTATGCTACAGCTGCAAAAGCACGATCTAATTTATTGCAGCGCTACAAGAAATCAGATCATGATAGAGCTCCTAAATATCGTGTAGATGATGTGCGTATCAGTAAAGCAAAAGCCGCCTTTGCAAAAGGTTACGAGAGCGGCTGGAGTAACGAACTATTTAAAGTGCATCGTGTATCGACAACCAGCATGCCTGTGGTGTACATTTTACGTGATCTTCACAACGAGGATATTGACGGTATTTTTTACGAGCCTGAATTATCGAGAGTGCGTGTGGCAGTCCAAACGCGGAGTAACACCAAGAATACAAAATCAAGATGAAGGACGACTTTTACATAATTTTACCTAGTAACAGCAGTATGAAATATTACCCTGATAACACGACAACCCGCTATACAACACATTTACCGCAAAACGTGTCTTTGCAAGGTAGGTGGGCTGTTTCGTTAGCTGAAATGCACATACCCATGGCGATCTTGCATATACCCCCTGAGGCAGTGATGCCAGATTCGAGGTAAAAGTACCTCCGCGGTACTTTTTTACCCCTTCCCGAGCGCCTGCGGGACTAAATTCTCCCGCGCGGTACCTGCGACTATTCGCCGTAGCAAGGTAGGTGGGCTGTTTCGTTAGCTGAAATGCACATACCCATGGCGATCTTGCATATACCCCCTGAGGCAGTGATGCCAGATTCGAGGTAAAAGTACCTCCGCGGTACTTTTTTACCCCTTCCCGAGCGCCTGCGGGACTAAATTCTCCCGCGCGGTACCTGCGACTATTCGCCGTAGCGCGCGTAAGCCACGCCCCTCACTGACGCGTCAGGACCCGTCTCCCGCCCACCTCCCGGGCGCGTGACGTCACGCGCACGTTTATATAATAAGAATTTATTATTAAGAATAAATTATAAATGTTTCTCATTTATTTTTTAATTTATTCTTAATTTATATATGTTTGTGAAAATATATAAATATATATATTGTTACGCGCGTGATTGAAATAATACTCTCTCGTTATTGTAAAAGGTCACGTAGCTTTTATTCTGCAACACGATCCGTTAGCACGTCTGGATAAGTCGCGGTGTCAACCGAAACTGTCTTGTTTATCTGTCTCCGTTGTCAAGTTAGACGGTTGTCAAGTTAGTCGGTTGTCAAGTGCTCCGTCTAGTGTGCCATGTTCGGTCTGAACCCCAATGTGAAGTGAACTTGGCGCGCACCATTCGTTACACTACTCCCCTCCCTTTTGAGTTGCCGTCCCGGCAACTCCCTAAAAGTACTGAGATGTGGTTGCCATGGTCCATCCAGTTCTACTCGCGACCTAATTACACTGCCCTGGCATTTGCCCTAGTCCCGAGGGAAAACCATGGCTGAAAAACCTGGGAAGGACAGTGTTTACAAATTAAAAGCTTCCTATACTTGATAATATTTTACATTAATGTCTGTCACGCAACTGTCCTTGTCAGTCCTTAAATAATACAAGACATTCATAAGTTCCACATTGTTTTGCTCTCTTCTTTCTTTCTCTTCTTCTTTCCCTTTATTTTCTTTCGCTCTTTGGTGCAGTTTCTCCGGAGTCCTCTGAATCCTGAAGATATTCCTTAAGGATGGTGGAAAGGAAGGAGGGATTCACAGGAGTCCAAGGAAACCTGTGACATAAAAAATAACTCTGCGAAGAAATCTGCACCACAAAAAAAATAAATCATTTCGCGGAATTGTCAACCCGAAATATCCGTCATCAATGTGCTACTAAGGAAAGATTTTTCAAATAATATCGGTCACTGCTGCGCGAGTAATAAAGTGTGCACCCTTATATTACCCCAGTGTTGCCGATCCGACGAAAATATTCAGGTATTCATCCCGGGATGTTCTAAAGTAACCAATAACCGAGATTATGATCAGTAACCAAGATTATTTTGAGGTCACCCTAGCCCCTAGCCAGCGAAACCTGATCAGGAAGTCCCAAACTCTAACCAAGCCCAGTTAGAAATTCAGCTACAACCCTCTAGATTCTCCGGAAACCCTTAACAGGACGCCTTTCTACACTTTACCGGGTGAAACGAAGAAGCGTCCAAGGCTCCAGCCAAGCAATCAAAATACACTTTCCCCCATTGACGCTCTATGATCTGTCACCTCTAATAGTCCTAATCTTCGAAAGGGGCTAAACGGTCAATATGAACAATTTTCAATTTTCCTCGCGGGGGTTTTTGAATTCTGTAAACTACGTCGTTAATTTTCGTTTTTACTATAAATGGTCCTACCCAATCTCTTTGTAACTTAGGGCACTTTCCTTTGACTTTATGGGGGTAATAAAGCCAAACCTGTTGTCCGGGTTTAAAGGATAGCATATGTGACTTAACGTTGAATTTGGATTTCATCTTGTCGCTTTTAATAAGGAATCGTTTTCGGATTTGGTCATGAATCGTATTCAATTTAATTTTAAGTTCGTCAACGAATTCAGGAAGATCGATCGTTTTCAGGCCTCCGAGGTGGATGCCTGACTCTGACTCTGACAATATCGCTGAATATGTCCGGTTTTTCCACACCTCCAGCAGTCGAGCTGTTCGCGCGGAACAACGTTTTGAGGTGGTCCTCTCGAGTTGGAATTGTTTGCGTTATTTGAGGTAAATCGATCGTTATCTCGCGAGTTGATGGGACGCACGGATCTATCGTTGTTTCGCAGATCGTTCGGAAAGTTGTTTTTTTCGATATGATTCACGGTGTGAATCTCTTTGGCTCTCATTATGGCGCGGTCAAACGAAGTGATGTTTTCGAGTCGAAGAGCTTTTCGTATACTGAAATGATGGATCCCAGTTATAAATTGGACGCGTGCAATTTTGTCTTTTGATTCTGCGTTTAATTCCGGATGAGCTAAGTGAGTTAATCTTTTAATGTCGTTTGTAAAAGTCGTGAGATCTTCGTCAAATTTTTGTCTTCTCGCGCTCAGCTCGGTAATTGCCAAAAGGTCGGATGGAGTGACCCCGTAACTAACGTCAAGGGCGTGTTTTAACTTATCGAACTGGCGCGCGTCGTCTGCGGTGAGGGTGTCGAGGATTCCCTTCGCCGAACCACGGAGCGAGGAAGCCAGAACGAGAGTTTTCTCTTCTGTCGAATAATTATTAAAAGTCGAAATCATCTCGAATTGTTTATAAAATTGTCCCCAAGATCCGCGACCGTCGAAAGTGTCAACTTCTAAATGGGATCGGTTGGTGTGGAGGAACGTATGCGGTGGAGCAACGTTTGAATTTATAAAATTATTATTTACACCGCGGTCGTGCGAAAGTGGTTCTGGGTTACGCGGAACCTCGTGAATTTGAGCGAAATTTGAAAGAGGAATAGTAGAGGTAGAAGAAAAAGGGATAGTAATGGAAGGAGGAACATTATCTGGTGGATTCTGGCGAAGTTCGGCCATCAGGATCCTCGCCGTCTCCCGAGCGGTGATCGAGGCTGTCTCCTGGGCGATCAGCTGGGCGACTTCCCCTGCCGATGTCACGGCGGCCTCCTTTGCGGCTGCTACGGCTGCGGTCTGAATCCTGTCCAGAGCGTCCTCGATTTGTCGTTGGGTCCGTTGTCTCTCCCTCTCCATTTCCTCCCTTAAAAAGCTGATCTGGTCGGGTTCGCCAGCTGCTGTCGCGGTGTTGGTCACATCCTGAATGTTCGAGGCGATCCTTTTTCGCCGTCCGCGTCTCGTATTCATTACTTTTTTTTTTTTTAAATATATCACTCACTCAAAAAAACAATTATTTATCGCGAACGCGTTTTTTTTTTTTTTTTATCAGGGCCGAAAAATCCGCACTTCTGACACCAATGTTACGCGCGTGATTGAAATAATACTCTCTCGTTATTGTAAAAGGTCACGTAGCTTTTATTCTGCAACACGATCCGTTAGCACGTCTGGATAAGTCGCGGTGTCAACCGAAACTGTCTTGTTTATCTGTCTCCGTTGTCAAGTTAGACGGTTGTCAAGTTAGTCGGTTGTCAAGTGCTCCGTCTAGTGTGCCGTGTTCGGTCTGAACCCCAATGTGAAGTGAACTTGGCGCGCACCATTCGTTACAATATATATATATATATATGTATGTCAAACGGTGACTTTGGTGACACTTTTTGGAAATGCTTTTTTCTGAAGGAAAACATCATTCTGTAATTGAATCTCAAAGGATTTGTCAATACGACTTTTAGTTTCGAAGATACAGGAAAAAAAGTATTGATTGATCATTTCGGTAACACATGGTGTAGGACTAATGGCAACATTGGTGACACTATATTTAACCATAATGGTTAAGTAAAAAAAACAAAAATTCGTCTGCTTACCGACTATTTCTTAAACCAATAGTTGCGTTACGTAATTTGCCGCAATAAATGGCCGAGAGAATAAAGTTTTAAGGAATATTAACAATGATTTTATAATCGTAGTTTAAGTATTATGGGAGTGATGATTTTGGTAACGGCACATTTCAGTGGAAAGGTTACATTGGTAACACTATATTTTATATTTAGTGTCACCAATGTATCCTTTTGGTATATCTTCAGTAGGTGACGATCAGGTGATCATTTCGGTAACTATACATTTCAGTAAAAGGGATACATTGGTAACACTATATATTTAATTCAGTGTCACCAATGTGACCCTTCTACTGAAATGTGTAGGTTTTATTAACTATAAAGTGTTACCAATGTAACCTTTTTACTGAAATCTATTGTTACCAAAATAATCACTTTATTGTCACTGAATTAACGGTAAGTATATATGTTGTGATCATTTTGGTAACGATACATTTTAGTGAAAGAAATATATTAGTCACAGTATATATCCCCCAAATAAACACCATATATTAATTTCCATAACCGTATATACATAACATTTAAAATCTTGAGTCTATTTGATTCATAGAGTCTTCGAAAATATGATAGCATATGGACACAATATCGCATGTGTAGTCCGCCACTTTGCATGTATGGTTAACCAATTCCAATAAATAGTTTATACTAGTAATCACGAATAATTCCACCCATTGATGAAGTCAGTTAGTGACTCTCAACATGGCAAACGTACATTTTGATAACAGTATATGGGCCAGCGCCAACTTTAGTAATATATCCCTTTTTAGATATGATTCTAGTAAAAAAAAAATGAATCATAACAAACGAGTATGCCGCGGAATACTATTTTGCTGCCTCATAGGAGAGGAATTTAGCACAAAGAGGTACAACATTTTTGAGAGACGAATTTGTAAAATACGTATTATGGTGACACTATTTTCCAATACGACTATTTCGATTATACCGCGTTATCGAGTAATAAAGTTTGGGAAAGTTTGCATTGACGACCTCAGGTCCTTGATGATAACTGTATTCATTAGTGAATAACGAATATTCTAGGTAGCGAGAATGGAAACATGTTTATTCCATATCGGGTGTAGACGACAGGGACTTATGAAGACGTGATAAAGCTTATGTATACTTACGGTGTCACTGAAATGCATGACAGGTCATGTAGTGATCAAATTGGTAACGTCACAAAAATGCTCCATTAAACGGTAACTGTCTACTTTGTCTATTAAAAGAAAAGAAAAATGTTACTGAAATGCGTGATAGATCATGCAGTAATGACCTAATGTGTGACATAACCTTGAATTAGAGGCTGAACGTCCTCTATGATAAAGGAATTAATTACTGTCTACCGAAAATTCTCGCTTTTGCTATAGTTCAAATAGAAACCTACTTAATCCATACTCTAGGCGCCTGGAACATTTCGCCTAATCTGCGGCTCATGTGCGGCTCATCTTGCTGGAACTTAACTAATGACGAAATAATAACCAATAACAACAGAACCTCAAATACACCATAACTGGTGATAAATTATTGTATCAAGTTCATTTTTTAAAGATTACGCTATGCTTTGATTATTTATTTCTTTTACAAATCGTCTAGACCAAATGATTTCGTTTCAAAACATGCGAATATATAATGACAATAAACGTTACTGAGCTACCTTCTCAAACGTGAAAGTATATGTTTGTAGTAAAAAATGATAAAGCAAGATGCACGAGGGCTGCGCTATATACTTGGTTATATAATTTAGATGATACTCCATGGCTTGCTTTAAGTTATTGTTGTTAAGACTGAATCAATAAAATGGCTTATTACTCGTCCATTGTCTACCTTAGTAATAAAGCCTACGTATACATACAGTGTCACTGAAAGGTACGATAGGTCACGTTGTGATGATTTTGGTAACCGTCACCAAAAGGCGCTATTAACGAGTAACAAATCATTAATAGCACCACAGTGTCACCGAAATTCACTATTTGTCATAGAGTGATATTTGGATAACGTCACCAAAATGCAAAATTGATACCACATTGGTCAGTTCGGTGACACCATCCTTTACATGTGCTCAATGAACATACAAAACAGTAAAATTGATTATATCCATACGACGATACCGATAAGAACCTCACTATTAAAACCGGACTTGATGAGTAGAACTATTAGCAGCGTTCCTTCAATTTCATTTTATCTTAGGTATAGCAAACAATTTTAACTAACAATAATTAAAGTCAAGTTCATTTACCGAAGCTTCGGTTATGCTTTCTTTCTTATCATTACAAATAGTCAATGCCGAATTATTTCAATTCCAAACATGCGAATATGTAATGACAATAAACATTAATGAGCAACCTTCTCGAACGTGAGAGAATATGTTTAATGTAAAAATAACGAAGCAAGATACATGAGGGCTGCGCTACATGCTTGATTATATAACCGAGCATATAGCGTAGCCCTCGTGCATCTTGCTTCATGCATTTCAGTGACACCGTAAGTATAACATAGGCTTCATCAATTAAATAGACAATATATGCATAATAAGCCATTTTGCTAACTAACCCTTTACAACAACAAATTAAACCAAGCCATGGAGTTTTGTATCTAGATTATATAAACTAGATAAGAAACTCCATGGCTTGGTTCAAGTTATTGTTAGAATAAGTTGAAGCAATGCTTGGTTACGTAATCTAGATTTTAAAAAACTCCATGGCTAGCTTTAAGTTATTGTTTTTAAGCGTAAAACAACAAAATGGCTTATTATTCGTGCATTGTCTTCTTTGGTAATAAAGCCTAAGTATACATACAGTGCCACTGAAAGGTACGATAGGTCATGTTGTGATGATTTTGGTAACCGTCACCAAAAGGCGCTATTAACGAGCAACAATTCGTTAATAGCACCACAGATAGATAGATAGATAGATAGATAGATATTTATTTCGTGCTCTAGGGCAGTCTCTGTCCTCTGTCATGCAAACCTCAAGTACCTCGCATATACAACACTGTAAAAAAAATTTGAATGAAAATTAATATGCCTGTATATGAAGCTCGGATGCATACACCATATATTAATTTCCATAACCGTACATACATAACATTTAAAATCTTGATATATTGTAAATACACAGAGATCTTTGATATTAATTGAAAAGTGCGTTTGGTTTTCACAACATTTTTGCCCTACCTTCTCAAACGTGAAAATATATGCTTGAAATAAAGAATGATGAAGCAAGATGCACGAGGGCTGCGCTACATGATTGGCTATATGATTGGTTATGTAATCTAGATAAGCAACTCCATGGCTTGCTTTAAGTTATTGTTGTTAAGAGTGAATAAACAAAATGGCTTCTTACAAGTGCATTATCTACCTTGATAATAAAGCCTACGTACACATAAAGTATCACTGAAAGGTACGATAGGTCACGTTGTGATGATTTTGGTAACCGTCACCAAAAGGCGCTATTAACGAGTAATAAATCGTTAATAGCACCATAGTGTCACCGAAATGCCCTAATTGTCATAGAGTGATATTTGGGTAACGTCACCGAAATGCACAATTGATACCACATTGGTCAGTTCGGTGATACCATCCTTTACATATGCTCAATGAACATACAGAGCAATGAAATTTATTTTATTCATACGACGATACCGATAAGAACCTCACTATTAAACCGGACTTGATGAGTAGAACTATTAGCAGCCTTGCTTCAATTTTATTTTATCTTGGGTATAGCAAACAATCTAAACTAACAATAATATTAACCCTTTAAAGGTTAAGCCACTTTTACATTGAGAAAAATAATTTTGCTCAATTGCCCGAAACATTTCTCTATAAGAATATGGCAAAAATGCAACTTTTGAAAAATTCATTTTTTAAATTTCAGCACTCAAATAAAAACATTTTTGTCTGAAACTTTGGTCTGACAACTTTCATTTCATGTATTAGCTATTCGTCAAAATTTTCCAGAATTTTTGACGAAAATTTAAGATGACGTTTTGAAAAATAGCTGTTCTGCGATTGTAGCAAATATGCTACAATGGCCATTGAAGGGTTAAAGTCAAGTTCATTTGCCGAAGATTCGGTTATGCTTTGTTTCATATTATTACTAGCGACAACGCCCGCGCTCCACGAGTGCTGAAATTTGGTGACATTGCGTTTTTTTTAGCTCAAACGATCCTGAAGAATCAATGTATATGTCTACCCAAAATAGCAGGTAGTCAGAGTTATGCTACTTTCATAACATACTTCTGATTTAATCATTACATATCCTCTTTAAGACCGCTTTACCAATCACCATCAATTTCAGATGTTATAAAAAGGCAGCTTTATTAGACATTACTCAGATCTGATATCTAATGGACAGCGTTCCTATTTCATCTTACAAAATAATTACTTTCGGTGTACTCTATTTTTAAGAGAGGATATTATAATCGGTATAACTTATTATTTTTAAAAACAAATAGAATTACGGATTTACAGCTCTATTCATAACCAAGGTCAGCATCGTTTTTCTTTAGAAATAAAAAAAGAGAACCTTTCAAACGTCTATGGGAAAATAATTATCTATTCATCGATTACTTTTTGTTTGTATAGAGATAGTTCGATTCAATATCACAACTACGAAAATGATAGCCATTGAAATCACTGGCGATACGTAACTCTGCTGCGGCCATGTCAGAACAGCGACAGAACAGCGACAGTTCAAAATGCGCACCATATGCGTCGACTTTACAGTGGCAGCTTCGACAGACTGAAGTTAGCTCTGAAACAGCCGTCTCCGACCAATCGGAAGACTCGAAAAGTGACTTCAGCCTTTCGAGTTCGATGTGTCATGTTTTTTTTAGGAGAGGACAAATAGTCAATGCCGAATTATTTCCTTTCCGTACTTGCGGATATGTCATGATAATAAACATTAATGAGCTACTTTCTCAAACGTGGGAGAATGTTTAATGTGAAAATAATGAAGCAAGATGCACGAGGTCTGCACTATATGCTTGATTATATAACCCAGCATATAACGTAGCACCCGTGCATCTTGCTTCGTGCATTTCAGTGACACTGTAATTATAATATAGGCTTTATCACTAAAGTAGACAATATATGCGTAACAAGTCATTTTGCTAACTCACCCTTTATAACAATAAATTAAACGAAGCCATGGAGTTCCTTATCTAGATTATATAAATTAGATAACGAACTCCATGGCTTGGTTTAAGTTATTCTTGGAATAACTTAAACCAATGCTTGGTTATATAATCTAGATTTAAAAAACTCCATGTCTTGCTTTAAGTTATTGTTGTTAAGAGTGAATCAACAAAATGACTTATTATTCGTGTATTGTCTACCTTGGTAATAAAGCCTATGTATTGTTACGCGCGTGATTGAAATAATACTCTCTCGTTATTGTAAAAGGTCACGTAGCTTTTATTCTGCAACACGATCCGTTGGCACGTCTGGATAAGTCGCGGTGTCAACCGAAACTGTCTTGTTTATCTGTCCCCGTTGTCAAGTTAGACGGTTGTCAAGTTAGTCGGTTGTCAAGTTAGTCGGTTGTCAAGTGCTTCGTCTAGTGTGCCGTGTTCGGTCTGAACCCCAATGTGAAGTGAACTTGGCGCGCACCATTCGTTACAGTATATATACGGTGTCACCGAAACGTACGATAGGTCACGTTGGGATGATTTTGGTAACCGTCACCAAAATGCCCTTTTAATCTTAGATTGTCTATTTCGGTTACTTAGTATATGTAGACATCCATTGTCACCGAAATGTGCAATAGGTCGTGTATCGATGTTTTCGGTGACGTCACTGAAATGCGCAACTAATGACATATTGGTTTGTTTGGTGACACCATCGCTTAAATGTGCTCAACGGACATATAAAATAAAGAATTTTCATTCTATTCATATGATACCGATACGGACTTCACTATTAAAGCGGATTTGATTAGTAGGGCTGTTTGCAACATTATTTCATGTTAATTTTATCAAAGTTAACGTAATATATATTACAGTCGATGTTATTTCAATCGTATCATCTTCTAACATGGCCAAATATGGTCCTATATGGATAATAGCATGAGTAATAAGCTCATTATAATCTGTATACGGCGATCAAATTGAATTGCAGTCCGATAATTGCATTAATGTGACAATTAGAGCTGAATATGCTGCATCGATGATTTCGGTAACAGTGACCAAAATCTGCGTTTTACATAAGGTTATTTCGGTGACAGTCACCAAAGAAGCCAAGTGTGACCAAAATAGGCACCTAGTCCGACCAATTGTCACCAAAGTAGCCAAATGACCTACATATATATATATATATATATATTGCTTAAAGCTGTGTCTTAAACAATTAAATCAGTTGAATAATTTGGCGAAATATTGTTCGTTCGTTCAACTGTTTTAATAGTTTAGGCACAGCAAAAAAAAAAAAAAAATTTTGCGTTTGCAAAAAAAGAAATATATATATATATAAGAAGCATGGGATCGAACTGACGACCTTTCGGTTACAAATCTTCAGCTCTGTCTCTGCGCTGTCACGATTCATATAATACTTTTTAACTTTATACATCTTGTATATCTTGTACATTCAACGATTCCCAAGTGGAAAAATGATATGGAAACTCTAGGGGATGCGTGCGCCGCATAAGTGAAGTAGACGTGTACACAAACAGTCGACACGACAAAACAAATTTCTGACTAATAAACGCGCTACAAAATAGAAAATCTGAGCACTACGCCGTCCTGAAGACACCAAGGTCCACCGGAAGTTAAAGTTTATGAAATCTCTTGAGGTATGCTGACAGAAAACATAAATTATCGCTAGTCCGTTCGTTTTGGAGGTTAACCCGTTGAAGTGGTGGTGACGTAAGGGGAGACTCTGGACTGCCAGATGACTAGTAGCGGCATCTCTCGGGGATCTACACGGACTGCATCGACCAAGATCGAGCACTCACCTGGCAAGGAAGCTAGCGCGATTACAACGCCTCCTACTGCCAACACTGCCGAACCAGCCCTTTTGACAAGGGAAACTCCGAGGGTAAGGGGCCGACCGACTAAACTTCAACAATTACAACGTGAGAGAAGTCAGTCCTCCGGCTCCATTCGAGACTACGCAGTCCCCAAACGGAAACGCTCAAAATCGACTAGCAAATCCCCTGACTACAGCGAGACACGGGATCCAAAAGCCTTTAAGAAATCCACCAAAACTCCTCGCTCTCCCTGCAAAACCAGTTCTTCTGAACCTAGCGAAGTATACCTGGTGGAATCCCCGACGTTGCAGACTGCTTCGTCGACCGCTGCTTCAACCATGGAACAAATTATGGAAGAACTCCGGAAGATGGGTGAAGCCAATAGCAAGCAGTTCAACAAAATGGGAAATCAAATCACCGAGGTGAAAAATGCGCACGAAAAAAACTTCGGAGAAATAAAGGAAGAGCTGAGAAAGAACAAAGAGGAATTTTCCAAGGCGTATGAAAAACTCGAAAACAGGATTTTACTGCTTGAGGAGAAAGAAGCTGAGAGGGACGTGAAAGTTCAAGACCGCTTAGGCGCGCTGGAGACAAAGATTATTTCGACACCGAATATGGAGCCCGAAACCAGCCGGAGGATGCAACTACTGGAAAACAAAATCGAAGCAATGGAAAAGTCACAAATAAAAAATAACATCGTGATCAAAGGAATCAAAGCAGACCCACTAAATGTCAAAGAATCTCTCGACGGCTTTCTCACAACCGAGTTTGGCCTTGCTGGAAAAATTGTTGAACAGCGTACCATCCCGATAGGAAGTAATGTCATGTACGCGGTCAAATTAGACAGCTGGGAAACGAAATCAGACATAATGAAGAAAAAAAAGCACCTCAAAGGAAGTGAAATTTTCATAAACGGCGAGCTCACCTACAAGGAACGGCAAATCGGTAAACAACTCCGGGAACTCGCAAAACAACACCGCGAAGATGGGAGCCAGGTTAAAGTTGCCTACAAAAAGTTGGAAATCAACGGAATATGGCACTACTGGGACGAAAAAGACGAAACACTAAAGAAATCGAAAAATTCAGCCCGGACAAATCAAGATGTGCCACAGACAAGTGCTTCGACCTTGAGAGGCAATCCAAAAAACTAGATACCATCTCTGTTATCTCGATAGTCTTCTGGAATGTGCACGGTTTCTCCAACGTCGAGTGCAGCGAGGCTATCCAACGCTCAGACATCAACTGCATTTCAGAAACCTGGCTAACTACCAACCCCGGAACCCTGCCGCCGTCTCTAAGAGATCTCAACTGCATCTGGGCCGACGCGTTAAAGGAGCACAGCGTGGGACGGGCAAGCGGAGGGCTAGCCGTCTTAACGAAGCAGTTGCAAACGGAAATCATCGACATAAGCCCGTGGTGGATATTCGCAAGGGTAACTCTACCGGACACAACAGCAACTATAGGATCTCTATATTTTAAGCCAGACTTACAACTTGAGACAATTTTGGAAATGCTACAAATCTTAATAGATGAAATCAGAGATAAAGACAACCCGGAATTATTTATAATTGGCGGCGATACAAATGCGCGAGTAGGGGATCGCGACCAAATACCGACCGAAATTTTCGAAGGTACAAATCTCTTTGAGACAGTACTGTCGACTGATCGTCTCGTAAATCAAAGAGGTTCGCTTTTATTAGAGTTCATGTCCACGAATGGTTTCCTCTTAATCAACGGTAGAACGAATAGCGATCGTCCAGCACGACCTACCTTTAATAGCATCACGGGAAAAAGTGTCATCGATTTGGTCTGGGCAAGTTCGACCGGACTTTGTTGGATAGAAGATTTAACAGTCGTTTTAGAACCTACATTATCCGATCACTTCCCTGTGGAACTTAAGATCTCATGCCAAAACACGGCCGAAAAAGCGAGCGTAAACTCTCAAACCGGTGGGAGCGAATCCACGGTCCCTCTGCAAACGAGTATAAAATGGAAAGCTGACGCCTTCGAATCTTATAACTACGCGCTGTCCAACTCAGACCGAATCCGGAGTACTCGTCCGGAACACACGACGGCGGACCTATATGAGAACTTAAAACTGGCAATAACAGAATCAGCTCGATCGGCAGGTATGACCCAAGTTGTGAAATCTGGTGCTGATAGATCCAAAAGCAAGCCGTGGTACGATAAAAACTGTGCGAATCTTAAAAAGGATTTGTGTCAAGCCCTCAAAAACTACGACGCTTCTAACCTTAGCGATGAAAATAAAGCAATATTTCTAGCATGTAAAAAACAGTACAAAAAAGCGTTAGACTCCAGTAAAAAAAGACACGCACAGAGTATAAAAGACAGCTTTTCTAATCTAAACCGTCCATCCGACTTTTGGGCCGCAGTGAACAACTGTAAGCCTAAACGCAACTCTTTCCACTATCTATCAATTGAAAGATGGAACGATTTCTACGAAAGAATTTACCCGCCGCGACCCGATATAGATCTCACTTATCACGGCCCCGGATACGACATTTTAGACAAACCAATTTCGCAGCTTGAACTTGAAACAGCGCTAAGAAAATGCAAAATCGGCAAGGCACCGGGGCCCGATAGTATCGCAAACGAATTTCTAAAAGCTCTGTCGCCGAACTGGAAGTTATTCCTACTAAACCTGTACAACAAAGTACTGGACAGTGAGTCAGTACCGTCTCTGTGGTCCAGAGTGACACTTACAATGATTCACAAGAAAGGCAACAAGGATGACCCGGCTAACTATCGAGGAATCGCTCTTGTGAACAGTGTAACGAAAGTTTTTACGGCCATCCTAAGAGACAGGCTACAAAATCTGACTAAATCTTTGAGAGTCATTCCAGTGTCACAAATGGGCTTCAGAAGAGGTCGTGGCTGCGTCGAAAGTATTTTTACTCTTACCGCTGCAATTCAACTGCAACTAAGACTAGGTGGGCGAGAAGTTTACGGTATATTTGTCGACTTTAAACGTGCTTTTGATTCTATACCACATGCACGACTTTGGGAAAAACTTTACAATCAGGGTATCAGCCCCAAATTTATCCGTATAATAAAGGCACTGTACGCGCAAGCCACCATCCAAGTAAAAAGTCGAGGCGACCTGTCAAAGGAAGTCCCAGTTACTGAAGGCGTTCTGCAAGGTGAATCTTTGAGTCCCGACTTATTTCTTCTGTACTTAGCTGACTTCGAAGATTTCTTTAGAAGTAAAGGACTAACAGGCTTAAATATTAATGGAATGCTAGACATAATAATGATTCTCTATGCCGATGACACCGTAATTTTAGCCGAATCGCACGTAGACTTAAGGAGAAAACTAAAAACCTTAGAGGAATATTGCACATTAAATGGTCTACAGGTCAACGTAGCTAAAACAAAAATCGTAGTATTCAAGTCAGGGGGTAGAGCACAAAAAGTAGATCAAAATTTTACCAGTTACCAGGGCAAAAATATCGAAATAGTTCCTGAATACAATTATTTGGGCGTACTCATCTCAAGTTCTACTCTGGGTCTTAAAGCTGCTCAAGCGTCAATAAACAAAGCCAAGTTTGCATCAAGTACCGTACTATCTACTCTAGCAAACGCAAAATGTGACTCCTGGGATGCCAGTGGGAAGCTGTATGACAGCATGGTCATGTCTACATTGTTATACGCCTTCCCAGCCTGGGGCCTCAGATACTTAAACTTCGTTGAACTCGCGCAGACCTGGTTTTACAAAAGACTACTTTTTCTGCCCAAAAACACCCCAAACGCGGCACTTAGACTTGAACTTGGCCTACAACAAGTATCCTACAAAGCGATGCGGTTGACCTGGGACTGGTTCCTCAGAATTCTCGATGCAGACGACGACTCTCTTCATAAAGTCTGTATGATCAGGCTAATAAACCTTGCAAATAGCGTAGAAGGCGAAAACAAATACAACTGGGCTTCCCAATTCAGATCATTCCTCATCAAAACAGAAGCTTACGACTTATGGGGGAATCTCGAGTCAGCCGTTTGGAGAAGAAGAACTGACTCAGTATTTGCAAAGTACAAACTAATCTTAAAATCCGAGGATCTAGAATCATGGGCATTATCTGCGTCTAGTCAGCTCGAAATCCCTCGAACCATCGAAAATCTCACGGCAAAACATCTCATGATGCGATTGCCGTTTAATATGAAGCGCATCATCACGCAAATCAGATTAGCCAATCATTTCACTTGTAACCTTAGTCTTAAACACTGCACGGGGAAACTAGACCCCCGTAAAATCTGTCTGAATTGCAACCTCACCGAAAATGAAACAGTTTTGCACTTCATACTTCGCTGCCCTCTGTACGAGCCTCACAGAACATATTATTTAAGTGACTTCATTGACAGCGGAAGAACAAACGAAGTTCTGATAACAATGTTCACGTCTACAGACCCGAAAACTCTCAAAAAACTATGTAACTTTATAAGTCGAAGCTTAATGCTGAGAGCCTTCTCGTTGTATATTTAATGTGAGGAAAAGCGAAAAAAAAAAAAAAAAAAAAAAAGATATATGTCAAAGAGTAAAGCAAACTCAAAATAAGTTAAAATGGAACTAATGCAACAAACAACAGCCAAATAATACTTATAATTAAAAATGTCTATACAAATAAGCGCCGCCCCCCCTTGCTATAGGGGTATCTGTATACTCCTGTTAAAGCAATAAACTACATACATACATACATACACATATGGAAACTCTATAAAAATTGTATGTAGTGTAATATATGAAGCCTATATAGGAAAATGGACATATAAAATTTTTATATGTTGCATACAATATATATGAAGATTCTACAAAAATTATGTATTGTGCAATATATTTTCAGTCAAATAAATAAAATAAATTAAAAAATCATTTTATAAAATCTGCAGACTATATATAATTTTCATATAAATTATATACAACTCATAGTAATTCTATATGTCCATTTTCTTATACAGATTATATATATTGCCCTATATATGATTTTCCACTTGGGTTAAACGTTGAACAGTGCTAAAAATTGTTATATTGTTGTATATTGATTTAAGCTGTGACCTAAACTATTGAAACAGTTGATTGCGATGCAGCATTAATTTGCGAACAGCTGCACGATTTTATGTGACTAGAGATTGGAATTTTGCCAATTAATTTTTCTAGTCACATAATTCATGATATTTTCCTATAAAGAAATTAATTTTCTGAAAAAACGCGGTGAATCGTCACGCGTGACGTCACTAGCTCAACGGCTTGGTTGTGCGTGAGGTCACTAACTCGGTCGGGCGGGCGCGCGTGACGGCACCGGCCCGGTGGCCCGAGCGCGCGTTGCCACGCCCACCCGCCAGCGAGCGTCGCATGGTGGGGGAAGCCCGGCGAGCGTGCGGTACTTTTTCGAGGGAGCGTCTGGCATCACTGCCCTGAGGGCGATCAAAACTTCATGAACTTCATCACCAATGCTATACCGCCCGGCAGTGAGTTAACAGTTGATTTTAAAGAAGAACGCGTTTGCGTTCCATCTGGGGTATATCGTAGCATGGCGTCCTTAATTGAGACAATTAATGAAATATCATGCATAGCAGATCATTTAAAATTTACTTGTGGTCGTAATGGGTACGTGACGGTAACGCGCATCTGCACCGCCTGTAAAAACCTAGAACACTCTTTGTATTTCTCGCCTCTGTTGAACAAGATTTTACGATTTAATCACCTTGAAAATCTAATACTTCAAGAAGAATCTAAGCACACTGCAACGTATCCGGCTAATTTAAGCAATGGCATTCCCGGTATGTTGTTCGTTTATACTGATATATGTGAATCCTATATTACTGGAGATGTACACACTCCTTTGCTACGCGTTGGGTCATCGACAGTCTCTGATAATTACAATTACGTATCTATGAAAATCAAGAGTTTTTCAGCCCCTCGATATGTGCCTCTTCTGCGTACTAGTTTTCAAACGATAACTTTCGATATAAGAGACGAGTTTGGCACACCAATACCATTTGAGTGTGGGACGTTGACGGTGACGCTGCATTTCAAGCATCTCGATTAACCAAAAAGTGCCTCTAAATGGATTACGAAAGTTACTTTGACATGCAGACGGGTGGTGCTGGTGGTCGGGCAGGTTACGGTGGTATAAGTCATGTATACATAGGGTCACCAAATCAACGAGGACACGGCATTGGTAGTTTCCTCGGCGGCCTATTTCGGCGCATCATACTTCTACTCAAACAAAGGGCTCGCACTATTAGTAAAGAGGTACTCAGATCCGGTATTAATGTAGCCAGCGATATAATGGATAATGGTGTACAACCCCGCGAAGCCTTTAAAATACGTTTACGCGAATCCGGACAAAATTTGAAACGCAAAGCAGAGGAAAAAATAAGCACATTAATGAGCGGATCGGGCTATAAAACAGCTAAAATACGAAATTTGGTTCATTCTGGTCGTGGTAAGCCTAGACGTAGCATCGGCGCGGGTAAAAGAAGGACGGCTCAATCATCGAGAAGACGCACGGGTATTGTAAAGAAGAAGAAACAGCGCAAGAGGAAAACAGTGCGAAGAAAAACGACAAAGACTGCCGGAAGAAAGAAGAAGAAGACTCCAAGAACTGTATCCGACATCTTTGCATAGGTATTATATTTCGTGAAAATGGCATTTTTACACACACACTCGTGTGAATGTTAGAAGTCAGAGCTTGAGTTGTTTTCACTATCACCAACGCAAACTACAATTGAGGGAAGTCAGTGGGTGCACTATAAACCAATCTCCTCTCTCACCGATGATTCACCCATAGAGTTTGTGGTCCCCGGCCAGGGTGATGAGTACATTGATCTTGCACACACCATGTTAAGTATGCGTGTCCAAATACAATCTACGGGCGAGAAACCTGATCCTTCTGTTAAAGTGGGTCCTGTGAACAATCTAATGCATTCAATGTTCAACGAAATTGACGTATTTTTGAATCAGAAACTTGTGTCTCCGCCAAATAATGCATATGCCTACAGAGCGTACATTGAGACACTTTTAAACTATGGCCGTGGTGCTAAGGATTCTCATTTAACGAGCGTATTATGGTATAACGATACAGCTGGTAAAATGAATGATGTTGATGATGCTAATGTGGGTCTGACTAATCGTAGGATATTTCTAGGAGGAAACAAAAAGTCTGTTGATCTTCTAGGGCACCTACATTGTGATATTTTCAATCAGGAGAGATTTTTGTTAAATAGCGTTGAGCTACGGCTACGACTCGTACGCACCACTGACGCTTTTTGTCTTATGAGTGGCTCAAAAGATTGGAGTATTCGCATTACCGAAGCATCACTCCTTGTACGACGGACTAAAATAGCTCCTGGTATGCTTCTAGCTCATGCTAGAGCTCTGTCTAAATCGACAGCAAAATATCCCTTGACGCGTGTGGAGGTTAAGGCTCTATCATTGCATGCAGGTGTACATGGTGATACTTTAGATAATGTCATACTAGGACAGCTGCCTAAGAGGATAATTCTAGGGTTCGTCGATAATAAAGCTTTTAACCGTGATCGATCATTAAACCCCTTTAACTTTCAAAATTACGGCATTAATTATCTTTCTTTGTATGCTGACGGAGTTCAGGTACCATCAAAGCCCTTACAGCCGGACTTTACTAGCTACAATTACGTTGATGCCTTCCATACACTGTTCTCCGGCACAGGTATCCACTTTCTCAATCAAGGTAATTGTATTGCACGCTCCAATTATCGTAACGGGTATTGTCTCTTTGCGTTTGATCTCACACCCGATCTCTCGGCAAACAGTAACAGTCATTGGAATCTAGTTAGACATGGTAGTGTGAGAATAGAAGTGCTTTTCGATCAAGCGTTAACTTCAACAATTAACCGTATCGTGTATGCAGAATATGACAATGTATTGGAGATTGACTCTTCGAGGCAAGTAATTCTAGACTATAGCGGTTAGATCATGCCCAACATATATTTGTAGTATAAACTAATCCTGCCGTCAGTCTACGTTCGTGCTTTGAGGTGTTACGATCGCACAACTCATCATGAATATTATAATTGATATATAAGGCTTGAAGGATAGATCTAACGAGTTTACGCCAAAAGAAGTGGCAATCATTTCCATTAATTCAGACTATAGTGCACATTGGATAGTGTCACCACCCCATGCTTATAAGAGTTTACCGCCCAGTGTAAAGAGACAAAACACATGGTTGATTGATAACCATCACGGCATAGAGTGGAACAGCGGTGAAACATCCTTACGCGCCGTCGAGAGTATTTTGAAGGAAATTGCCGTACAGTCTGACCGTATATTCACAAGAAGCTCTGATAAAGCTGAATATTTAACGCAATTAACAGGGTGCTTCATTATAAATCTAGAGGAAGACGCATCGGATCCCTCATTTCGTAATCTACCAGTGTGTAGCACCCTGTGTATCCATCATAGTTTATTGTACAAAAACCGTTCGTATCGGTGTGCTCTAAACTGTGCTGCAAAAATTAAGACGTGGCTTTGTCATAGTGATCGTATTAATTCTTTGTGGGAACATAGAACAACCACAATTTGGTACGTCGGACTAGGTAACAAAGTAAACGAGCCTCTACATGAACAGTCCACAAATACTGCAGACCCTTCAGAGTATAAAGAACCTTACTATCGTTGTATACGCTGCCGATCGCATTCCCCGGGTGTGGACGAAGCCGATTGCAATTGTAGTTAACACAGATGGACACAAGCACCCTGGAAGCCACTGGATCGCCATGTACGTCGATCGATCTGGAAATGGATGGTACTTCGACAGCTACGGATTACTCCCAATCATCCCTCAGCATCTCCAACGTCTCCGGCGAAACTGCAAGCTCTTTCGCTACAGCACTTCACAACTACAGAGTCCTGAATAACAGTGCTGCGGACATTATTGTGTTATGTTTCTTAATTTCATGTCTACAGGCCTTGGTATTCATCGGCTTGGAAGCATATTTTCAAATAATTTGTCACACAACGACAAAATAATATATGAGTATTATAAGGCGTACTCCCGTAAGCGTGATCAGCCTAAGCAACAATATAAGGAGTTTAATGTGTGTAAGCAGAGTTGTTGCTCGCGCAATCGTTAGCTGTATTGATAATTGTACGAAATAATGAAAACGGTGCTCTTTTTTATTTAATAACCTTGGAAAATCCTCTCGGCTACAGCGCATTCATCTCTCCTTAGCTACAGAGATATAGTATGACTCATTGCACGTGCCTTTAGGCCAGTACGTCATTTCTTTTTAGCTGACACTGCAGTAAATTGATAGCGCTCAGGATGGGGGAAAACACTCACTCGTATGATGATGAGTCTGTGTGTTTTTAAAATCCGCCGAAACATGCTCATTAGTAGCCGAGCCGCCTTAGATACTTCTTCTTCTTCTTCTTCAAGTCAATGCATAGAAAACGTCTTATATTAAAGACACGCATAGAAAGACTCTTGCAAGACATTGCCGTAATCAAAGTATTGATCCAGACAAGATCAGAACTACATTTTTTGACACGTAAATTCAAAGTGCTCAATATCGAAAATGGATTTATCAGCAATCAACAAAGTGGGTAAACCTGAGGTGTATCTGCCTTTGAAAAAATTGTCGGAATTGGATATTGCGAGAGAATACAGTGTCACGAGGATGAAGCGCAGTCAAACAAAGTGGGGCCCACGTATTACCGTAGACCTGCAGAACGAATTTACGTGTTTCCTACCATCAAGGTTTATGGAGGCTTTCGAGAAGAACGACGCATTATTCCAGCAGATGATTGCCTGTGCTAGTGAGAAAAGATTACTTATACTCTATTAAGGATCAAAGTACAATCATGTCGAGTTCAAGGAAATCCTAGCATGAGTGCAGGTAATTAAAACAATAATTTGACAATGACCTATGGTATCTCTATTTTATGGTAATTACTTTATTTACACATTAACGATTCATTCTAGATACCCGGGACAGCGGTACCCTAATGCACCCAGCCACACGTGGATATCTACGGATTCCTCCAATTGGGAAAAAAACAAGCACTTACCAGCATCATATTACTATAAGCTATACTGTACATAATAAGCATATATAATAATCAATTATTGTATAAAATTATTCTATATAAGCATAAAGTGTATATATTGTCAATAAATGTAAAAAAAAAATTAAAAAAAAGGTTGTGCACTATGACGACACTACGCTCCTATCCCCACTACTTCCCCCAGTCTGGCACCCCACACTTTGGCGAAAAACCGAAGTGCGGGAGCAAAAAGGAGTGGGGATAGGAGTGGGGGTGGCCATAGTGCACATCCTACTACTTGAGTCACTTCGGAAGTTGGTTACCTTTAGTGCTCCGGCAAGGGCAGCATCGATTTCCTCCTGATTGGAAATTGCGTCGATATACTTGATCTCGCTCATCGACCTTGGTGTTAGTTTCTGGACGATTCCCCTTACGCCGATTGCTGACTGGATCGCTTCCCTAAACTTGACGTTGGCTTCAGGTGAAGTGCCCAGTTCTACCAGCACAGCCCCGGTGCGGGTCTCTCTAATCGCCTTTACCATGACTCCATGGTCAGAGGGATTGACGATGGCCCTGATGCCTTTCAGGACACAGACACACAGACACAGACACACAGACACAGACACACAGACACAGACACACAGACACAGACACACAGACACAGACACACAGAAACAGACACACAGACACAGACACAGACACAGACACAGACACAGACACACAGACACAGACACACAGACACAGACACACAGACACAGACACACAGACACAGACACAGACACAGACACACAGACACAGACACA
>CAXAOA010000290.1:0-2500 GCA_963970395.1 Ephialtes manifestator
TGGACAGTTATCGCAGCGGACATCATGGGGCCCGTCACCCGCGGCACCTCAGGAAGTTCGTACGTTCTCGTTATTCAAGATCTCTACACCAAATGGGTGGAGATCTGCTCCCTTCGTAAGGCTACGGGGGCTACGATTACGAAAGCTCTCGACGAACTCGTGGTGAGCCGCTGGGGCGCACCTCGGGTCTTGCTCACGGACAATGGCACGGAGTTCGTTAACCGAACGATCCGCCAGTTTACTGAGCGGGTGGGTATACGGCACAGCACGACACCGCCGTACCACCCACAGGCTAACCCTACCGAGCGGGTGAACCGGGTGATCAAAACCATGATCCGCGCGTTCCTTGACGGGAACCACCAGGAGTGGGACCGTCACCTGCACGAGTTCCGATTTGCGTACAATACAGCGCATCATAGTTCCCTTCAGGCTACGCCTGCGTTCGCGAACTTTGGCCGCGAGCCACCTTCAGCTTCGTCGTTACGACGAGAAACGGAAGGGGATCTCGAGATCATTCCACGTCCTCCAGAGGAGTGGATGAGGCGCATGGCTCGCCTGGATACCTTGCGTAGAGCGTTCACGCACGCTCTCGATGAGGCGTTCCGGAGGCAATCCGGACCCTACAACCTCCGTCACCGAGACAGGACGTTTGAGGTTGGGGATCTCGTCTTGCGCCGGTCGCATGTGCTGTCGTCCGCCGCAAGGCATATCTCGGCGGCATTGGCGCCTCCTTTCGAGGGGCCATACATGATCTCGAAACAGATTTCGCGGGTAGTGTACGAACTGTCCGATCTCGATGGGCGATCGATAGGGAAAATTTCTGTTCAGGATATTAAACCATATCGACCACCGGCGGTACCGGTCTAACCCTCACTTGGTTACAGATTCCCGAAGATGTCAGCGTCCGACGACGAAGTCATGGAGGTGACCCCGGAGGAAGGCTGGTTCGACGAGATGCTGCGGGCAACCACAGCTCTCGCACCACCAGCAGCTACCGTTCCGATCGCACCGAATGCGATGATCCAGGCGTGCGCAGCCACCCTGGGGAGCCTCGGTGCGGAGGACCCCGACTCCGTCGATGCGCTGGTCAGGACGATTGGGGATCTCGCCCAGGACGCCCTGGACCAGAGCCCAGCCTCGCCTGAACCGGCATCGTCGACGGAGGCGGAGGCTCCCGACTCGGGTGCCCCGACGCCAATACCCGCCGAAACGGTGGCCAGTGGACCCCGCCCGACGGATCCACGGCCGCTGTGGAGGCTAGTTAGGTACGCGGGCACCGAGAGGCCGGGCCCGGTGAGGCGCCCTCAGCGCCCCACTGAGCCACGGACGTACGCTACCGCGACAGCGGGGGCGTCGAAGGGTGCGATCCCTCGCACTCCCAGGCGGCCACCACCTGCCGCTGTTACCGTGGCCCCGGCAAGGCCAAGCACCGCTGCTCCCCGACCACCGCAGGGAGTAACCCCAGCTCGTAGGAAGGTCCTCGAGAGGACCTGCTACAGCTGCGGGGAAGCGGGGCATTGCTATTCGCAATGCCCGCTTGGCCCGCCGACAGCCACTTTCTGTCGCCGGTGCGGTCGTAAGGGGAAAACCCTTCGCACGTGCCCGGCGTGCAGTGGTGGCTGGAAGCGCGAGGGGCCCTACATCCCGCAGGTGGGGCGTAACGTTCCCCGCGAGGAGCTGAGGGCCTTACGGGCGGAGAGACCTCGGTCTCGAAGGCCGCGAGGCCCAAGGAAAGCTGCTCGCGGAGACCGGAACCCCCCAGCAGGTCCCGCCGCGACCCCTGAAGTAAAACCCCAGTGAGGGATACCGAAGGGTAAGCTCCCGCAAAGAGGCTTCGAGCCTTAGTTACCGTGATGAGGTCGCAAGACCCAGCTCCCGCAAAGAGGCTTCGAGCCTTAGTTACCGTGATGAGGTCGCGAGACCCAGCTCCCGCAAAAAGGCTTCGAGCCTTAGTTACCGTGATGAGGTCGCAAGACCCAGCTCCCGCACAGAGGCTTCGAGCCTTAGTTACCGTCATGAGATCGCGAGATCTAGCTCCCGTACAGAGGCTTCGAGCCTTAGTTACCGTAATGGGTCGCAAGACCCAGCTCTCGCCACTTGGGACCCCAGGTCCCAGTTCCCGACAGGATGGGCCCTAGGCCCCGGCTCTCGACGCACGGATCAACCGAACCGGCTCCCGAGCAAGGACGGACAAAACCTCAGCTCCCGTACCCCAGGAACATCTGCCGGGATGGCGGACCTCGGAAGAATCGCTCCCGACATGGACGACCCTCGGAAGGACCCTCACGTCTACGTTGGTATCGTTACGCTCCCGTTACACATTCTGTTTATTGTCCGTCCCTATCAATAAGTATCATAAGAAAGGTACAATTGAATTACCTTCTCGTGTTGCCTGAGTACGCTCTCGCATGGATCTCGATTTTACCCACGACCACTACTAGCTACCGACCGTAAACAGTGGGTAAACAGAATAATAAGCTACCGCCACACGTTTTTTTTT
>CAXAOA010000291.1:2500-22500 GCA_963970395.1 Ephialtes manifestator
TCGGTTAGGAAAACCGATCGATTCGTGCTCGGAGAATAGCCGCGAGGAGAATCCAGCTAGTAAGGAGATTGAAGGAAACCGACGGACAGACCGCAGCGAAACCAGCGAATAAGGTAGGCGCACGTGGTGCACTATTATACTGTACTCAGCCGTGCTGCTGCAGGATTGCTCGTTGCCGCGTCCGGTCTTTCGGTAAATTATTTATCAGTAGATTTTCGTTGATATTTGAGAATAAAGTAGACTCGAGCGATAGCGTCGCGTGCGTGAAGATCCGCGGTACTTGTCGGACTCGAGTCAATATTGTAATATTTCTTTTGTTGTTTTTTCCTTTATTCATTATTTGTTAATAAATCTTTTGTTACGGTTGTGAGAATTAGAAATATTCGTTCGGGTGATTTATTTTGCATGCCTCGAACTGCACCCCTTTTCAGCTAGTCGGCCGGTTTAAGAAGGAAATATCGAACGGGAAGGAAACTCCCTGGCTTTCGGGATAGAATAGAGAGCCTGGCGCCCATCAAGGTCGTATGAAATCAGGTGTTAAGTGCGGGTAAAAATCGAGTGAGAAACCTCGGGCGTCGTTATATTTGGGCGTTGGATCTTGCACGAGTGGCCGAAATACTCGTGGTAAGGGCCCGTCGCAATTTTTGGCGCCCAACGTGGGGCAGTGCATAAAATTTCGGACTCATCCAGGCGAAATTTGACAGTCAGTGTGTAATAAATTTTCAGCGCGTCGAGAAAAGTTCGGAAAAATAATATTCGGTAAAATCTTGATTCTCCGCGCGTAGTAAAATTTGAAAGTGAAGATTTGTAATTCGAAAAATTAAAAGTTTTATCTCGGAAGAATTCGAAGAGAATATTTCGGAAATAATATTCAGTGAAAATACTCGGTATAATATTCGTGCGGGTTGAGCGTTGCTAAGCCGAGCAAGAGTCTCCCGAGTGTCCGCGCGTAAACACTTGGGGTAATAGTGTAAACACCGCGCGGCGAACCTTCGTAGAGCCAGTTCGAAGAGCTCGAACGAGAACACGAACGAAAAAAATATTTCGTGGTGAATATTTCTCGTTTCTCGACGCACGAAATTCGAGACCGAGAAATTAAGTGACTATTTCTTCGAGAGTGTGAGCACGAGCCTCGAGTGTCCGCGCGTTAGAGACAGAAAAAAAAAAACGTAAACACCGCGCGTCGACGTTCGGCCGAGCCAGCTCGAAGCGAGATAAGTGAATCGTGTGTAGAAAAACTTGACTCTGGTGAATATTTCGGCTCGCGAAATTTAAGAGAGCGAATATTAAATTGTTTTCGAGTGTACAGTGAAAACTTCGGTAAGTGACAGCCGAAAAGACAATACAGGATGGCTGAATCGAACTATTCGGCAGGACCGACCCCTCACTCGAATGAACGCGAGGATGGAGGGGATACGAGTGACGACACGCGCGAACGACGTCAACGTGTGCTTGATCGTGCGGGATGGATCGATACGCTACCCCGCCGACACATGCGAAGATTGCTGAAACAATCGAACGCGAGTGAAGAAGGAAACGACGAAGTGATTCGTGATCGGCTACGGAGGTTAGAACTCCGAGAATGCGGAATCCCTGATGTGGAGTGGGCAGAAATGGACAATATGTTGCCTATGGAGGAACCTGTCATACCTGAGCTCGCGCTCGTTGATGATATGACTGAAGAGAAAGTGCGCGAGACCCTTCGTGCGTTATTATTGAATTCGTCGGGGGTTACGGCCGTTGCGCGAAACCGGCTTCGACAGTTCGTGAGCACTACGCTGCGAGAGCCGAGTAGCTCGCGACCGGTGAGCCCAGCTGATCCATCTCGAGGCGTCATAGCGAAGAAGCGCGTTGGCATCATCGAAGACTCGACGAGTATCAGGAAATCACCCCCCACAAAGAACGTAAGACGAGTGATACCAGCGGACTGGGATGGTGCAGACGACCTAGATTTTCAACGCTTTAAAAACAGAAGTGTTAACGTGACGCGGCGCCGCGGCGAGACCTCGCGAAGAGTCCGAAAGGACGTACCAGAGGAGACGCACACCGGCGCAGCTGATCGGCGGAAATCTAGTTGTCGGACACACCAAGACGCCAGCACCCAGACGGACAGTGAACCAGATCGAACGAGGAAAATTAGGAAAACGGGAAAATGTCATAAATTAACGAGTGCCGCGAGTAGCCATCCCCGAGATGCGCCGAGGAGAAGAACGAAGCACGAGCTAACCGAGGTCTCGTGCAGTGATTCAACAGCATCGGAGGAAAGTGAGGCGAGCTCGCGATCTACTTCTGACAGCGCGAGTGAGACAGAAGACAGCACGTGGCGCACGGTAGAGGGTCGCAGAGCGCGCCACCGAAGACAACGGCACGAGCGCGTGACAGCGAGACCCCCGCGCAGGAACCACAGACAACGCCGCGAGCGCGATATTGGCGACGTCTCAAGAAAATGGCGACTCAATTTTTCGGGAGAAGATGACTTTGGTTGCGAAGAATTCCTGGAGCAGATGCGAGAAAAAATTATCGCGTCTGACATACAGTATGAAGAACGCTTGCAAGTGCTCCCGGAAGTATTAAAAGGACGCGCGATCCAATGGTATCGATCGAATCGGATATATTGGGGATCGTGGCGTGAGTTTGTGCAGGATTTTCGCGCATGGTTCAGCAGTGATCGTGATCAGCAAGGGCTGAAAGAAGACATAAGGAAAAGGACACAAGGAGACGAAGAATACGCGAAGGATTACCTGATCTGCTTGCAGGGATTGTACAACAGGCTGCGAAAACGAAAGAGTGTTCGTCATCAACTTGATCAGGCATACGCTGGCCTCCGTCCTAAGTACTGGGATCGAATCGAGCGATGTGATTTTCGATCATATGCGGAACTCGTGAAGCGCACGTCGTGGGTAGAGCAACGATGGGCAAGAGCATTGGCCCGACGCCTCCCACCGAGTCGCAACGAGTCGCTCGCTAAAGAGTTCGCCTGGGTCGGAAAATCGCGAGCTCCGCCGAGAAGTGCCGACGCGCCGAAGCCAGCTGCGCGCACTCAATATCGACCGCCTGCGCCAAGAATCAACGCAGTGGCAGAAGAGTCAGCTGATTCAGTGGAGCCATCACCCCAAAAGCGGCGAAGACGACGAGCGAAGCGCAAGAGCGGGGGTACCGAAGTAGCCGAAGTCGAGACAGCGGCCGCACCCCAGACGTACGCTCGAGCCGCCGCACAGCAGCCAGTTCAAGCAGCAGCGCCGCAGCCGCAGCGAAGAAGCGAGCCGCCGCAGCCGCAAGCGAGACAGCCGCCGAGCGGGGGAAATGCCTGGAACGTACGCTCGCAAGCGGATCGTACCGGGCAGGCTGGAGAAAATAGCCAAAATCCTCCCCGCGGACAGCTGAGCGGTTACCGTAGACTCCCACCATTCTGTCTGAATTGTGGTGAGACGGGACACTTCGGGCGAGATTGCAGAAAACCACGAGTGATATTATGCACAGCGTGCGGCCGCCGAGACGTCAACAGTGCGACGTGCGGCTGTGCATTGTCAAAAAACGCCAATCGGAACTGGCCTCCGCGGGACAGCCAGCGCACCGACTAGAAGACGACCCGCAGCAGACGAGAGAAGAGCAGACCACGATACCTGACCAGCTCTATCCCCTCCCTAGTTCCTTCCCGGGTGCAGTTCACGCCGAGAATCCGAGTATTAACGATCGCGTAATTTTAAGAGCGAGTACATCGAGCGTTCCGCGTAATAATTTTTCAGCACAGGTAGAGGAAGTCGAAACAGGTGAGTCCCCTTACAGGTTGACTGGGATATGGACGCTGGATCGGTACAGCTCAAGTGAGTCGGAAAATGAAAATGAAATTTTTCCTGAAATTGAAAACGGAAATGTAAACATTGTCGCGATAAATGACGCGTTAGAGACCGGTAGACAAATATCCGCGACTCACGCGAACGACGTATGTGACACCGCGTGGAAAAATCCGGAAATAATTGAGCATCGTGAGAGCGAGACCGCGATCGAGACAGGTCTGCCCGAGCACGCGAATTTCCTCGGATCGTTTCCCCCACCACCAGAGGAGTGGCAGCGCGAGTCGGGACGAATTCGAATTTTCGTTGAGTTGCTTATCGGCGGGAAAGTACTCGAAGCGTTGATAGACACGGGTGCTACTATTTCGGTTTTCGGTCGCGTTGGAGGAGAAATAGTACGTGATTTAAGCTTGCCGCACCGAGAATATCCGCCGAGTCGAAACGACTATGTGACGATGGCTAACGGTACGCCCGAGCGAGTGATCGGAGAGGCATTATTCCCGATTGAACTCGACGGTGTGCAAAAATGGTTTCCGTCAATAATCGTGAAACATTTAAAATCGAATTGTCTATTGGGAATGGATTTTATCGGAGTTTTCGGAGTTAACGTGCACGGCGGACGTAGCACGTGGTCATTGGACGAGGTAGGGGTAGAACATCCGATCGTACGCTCGAGCGACGAGCTCGCGACACTCGGTGTTTGTTTTGGTTTACAAGAACTTGTAGACACCCAGCCAGATCGTTTAAAAGAGTTGCTCGATGAAATAATACCCCTAATGCCACAAGATTTCGACGTTGCCGTGTCGCTCACGCAACATGTGATAGACGCGCCGCGCGATAAAGCCGTGAAATAGCGGATGTACCGGCGCTCTCCGGTTGTCGTCGAGAAATTACACGCCGAAGTAGACCGTATGCTCGACGGGAATATTATCGAACGTTCGCAGAGCGATTGGGCGAGTCCCCCGGTAATGGTCGCGAAACCGAATAATAAATGGAGATTTTGCGTAGATTACCGCGAGTTGAATAAAGTAATCCGAAAAGATGCATATCCGCTTCCGCGAATGGAAACAATTTTGAGTAAATTGCAAGAGGCCGTGTACATCACGACGTTAGATATGAGCGCTGCGTACCACCAAATTTTAATGGAAGAGAACAGTCGCCCTTTCACTGCCTTTATCGTTGAGGGAAAGGGATTGTTCCAATTTAGAAGGATGCCCTACGGTTTATGCAACGCGCCCGCGACGTTTCAGCGGTTGATGGACCGATTAATCGGCCCCGAGCTCGAGCCGCACGCGTTCGCGTATCTCGACGATATTATAATCGTGAATCGTACGTTCGAAGAGCATCTCGAGTGGATTGCTAAAATCCTCGGGATTATTCGAGAAGCCGGTCTGATTTTAAATTTCGAAAAGAGCGAATTTTGTCGTAACGAAGTACGATACCTCGGATTTTTGGTAAACCGCGACGGATTGCGGCCAGATCCCGAAAAGATAAAGCCGATAACAGAATATCCTCGCCCGCGAAATCCGACTGAAATGCGCAGATTCAATGGCATGGTGAATTGGTATCACCGCCATTTAAAAAATATTTCGCGCGTGGCAGGACCACTCAATCGCCTCACGAGCAAGACACTATCGTGGGAATGGACGGAAATTGAGGAGGCCGCGTTTTGCGCGGTAAAAGAAGAAATAGTGAATGCCGCGATTCTCACTTTTCCAAACTATAATATCCCGTTTATTGTTTATACCGACGCGAGCGACAAAGGTATCGGCGCGGTTTTAACGCAGAGCGGGGAGAATGGGGAAAAATTGATCGAATGCGCGAGTAGAGCGATGACAGGACCGGAAACGCGATACACGGTTACAGAAAAAGAATGTCTCGCCGTAGTGTGGTCGGTACGTAAATTTCGGCCGTATTTAGAAGGATACGAATTTACGGTAGTAACGGATCACAGCAGTCTCCGGTGGCTGCATAATTTAGTTGACCCGATAGGTCGATTAGCTAGATGGGCATTCGAGTTGTCGGGATACAACATGAAGATAGAGTACCAAAAAGGCACAGAGAACGAAGCCGCGGATGCGCTCTCCAGGATGTTCGAAGGTGTCGAAGTGGATTGGAGCGCACACGCGGACTCTCTGGGAGAAGCGTTCGAGATCGATTGGTACGAAGAGAGGCGCGCAGCTATTCGTAGAAATCCGCGCTCTTTTCCCGATTGGTTGATCGAAGAAAAAGCTATGTATTTTTATCGGCCCGACGCGATGAAAGAAGCGGCCGGAGAGGACTTAGACGCGTGGAAATTAGTAGTACCGTCGGAAGAAGGCGAGCGACTGCTAATGCAAGCGCATGATAGCGAACAAGCCGGACACCCGGGAGTAGAACGGACGTACCGACGTCTCGCCACATATTATTACTGGCCAGGGATGTATCGCGATGTCAAACGCTATGTCGGGAGATGTGTCACGTGTGCACTGCATAAAGCCAATCAAGCTAGACCGATGGGAATAATGGGACCGCGCGTAGTTGCCCAGCCGTGGGATATCGTAGCATCGGATGTTATGGGGCCGTATCCGAGATCGAAACTCGGCAATAAATATCTCATAGTCTTTGAAGATTTATTTACGCGATGGATAGAGTGCGTACCCGCGACCGCCGCGACGGGAAAAACGATAACCGATGCATTCCGCGCGCGCGTTTTATGCCGATGGGGCACTCCCCGCGTCTTCTTAACAGATAACGGAACAGAATATGTCAATCAGACTGTCAAGAAGATGACCGACGAATATGGTATTGAACGCATGACGACACCGCCGTATCACGCGCAGGCGAACCCGGTCGAACGCGTGAACCGAAATTTAAAAACGATGATAGCGAGCTACGTGTCCGGAGATCATAGTGAGTGGGACTTACATATCGCAGAGTTCCAATTCGCGTATAATACCGCGGTGCACTCATCTCTCGGAGTTAGCCCGGCCTTTTTGAACTTAGGTAGGGAACCGAAAGCCGCTCAACACTGGAAAAGAATGGTAGGAGAAGAGGTCGCGCCGAACGCTCCCAATAGAGAAAAATGGATCGAGCGGATGAGCAGACTTGTCGAGATGCGCGATCTCGTCACAAATAGAATTCGAGAAGCGTCGCAGAAACAGGCCGCGTATTATAATCGCAGTAGAAGAGATGTGCCGCTGCACGCGGGAGACCGTGTCTATCGGAAATACCGCGTATTGTCAAAAGCAGCGAATAACATGACGTCGAAGTTCGCGAAAAAGTACGCTGGTCCATACGAAGTTGCGAGAGTCGTGTCGCGAAGCGTAGTAGAATTGACCGATCCAGACGGCCGACCTGCAGGGAGATGGCATGTGAAAGACCTGAAATTGGTGAGTAACGTGCAAACCCTGGAACGATCGATGACGCAAGCGGTATAAAGAAAGATAAAAACAGCTTAGAAAATTGTCATTACTTTGTTGGGAATTAATTTAAAAAAAAAAAAATGGTTTTTGCGGCGACGGAAGACCGGGAGATGTGTGGGGAGCGATTCTGCAGCATAGCGCGTTGCAATGGTGTATCGGCGTGTGCCTACCTCGCGTTAGAGCGGGTAGTTTGGCCTAGTAGGGGGATGTGACGAGGCGTTACAACGCGCTCGCAGCAGCGCGCTTGGTCGCGAATGCTCGCGCACCGAGACCCCGGAAAAAGTTACATAGCAACAGAATCGCTTCCCGCCGCCGAGGTCCGAACCGTTGCGAGAACAATGTATTGCCGTGTGGACTATTGATTGCAGGATCTACGAGAGTTAGAGAGAGAGGCTCGAGAGCCTCGGCGAGAGTCGAGGATGGATGGAGCGCGAGAGAGAGGCAACGAGAAGCCGATCGACGTCGAAGACGATCGATGGCAGGCCGTGACCCCCACCCCGGACGTCCGAAGACCCCCGAACTACGAAGACCCGCACAAAGCGGAGACGAGAAGAATAGGAGAAAAGAATTTAGTCTCGTTTAGGCAGGCGATGAATTAATTAGTCTAATTTCGACAGGCCGCGCATTCAGAAGTATAATTTCGGCAGGCCTCGCATCGAGAAGTAATCTGAGCCGTAGTTGAAAGAAATAGCAAATTAGTAGTTCGCGGACGTGAGTCTTCGTGGATCACTCCGTAAAAGAAAGAAAGATAAAGTACGAACAATTACGTCGAGTGGTTAGCGTGCCCTTGTGACTACGAGATAAAGGATTTGCTACGTTCGTTATTAAGCGGTATTGAAAGACTCGGAGATAGAGCGCTCGAGCGATTCTCGCGCATATCCCGAGACACCGTGTTCCCGCGTGTGAAAATCCCGAGTGTCGTAGATCTCGGTTAGGAAAACCGATCGATTCGTGCTCGGAGAATAGCCGCGAGGAGAATCCAGCTAGTAAGGAGATTGAAGGAAACCGACGGACAGACCGCAGCGAAACCAGCGAATAAGGTAGGCGCACGTGGTGCACTATTATACTGTACTCAGCCGTGCTGCTGCAGGATTGCTCGTTGCCGCGTCCGGTCTTTCGGTAAATTATTTATCAGTAGATTTTCGTTGATATTTGAGAATAAAGTAGACTCGAGCGATAGCGTCGCGTGCGTGAAGATCCGCGGTACTTGTCGGACTCGAGTCAATATTGTAATATTTCTTTTGTTGTTTTTTCCGTTATTCATTATTTGTTAATAAATCTTTTGTTACGGTTGTGAGAATTAGAAATATTCGTTCGGGTGATTTATTTTGCATGCCTCGAACTGCACCCCTTTTCAGCTAGTCGGCCGGTTTAAGAAGGAAATATCGAACGGGAAGGAAACTCCCTGGTTTTCGGGATAGAATAGGGAGCCTGGCGCCCATCAAGGTCGTATGAAATCAGGTGGTAAGTGCGGGTAAAAATCGAGGGAGAAACCTCGGGCGTCGTTATATTTGAGCGTTGGATCTTGCACGAGTGGCCGAAATACTCGTGGTAAGGGCCCGTCGCAATATATTATATATAGGTAAAACCATACATGGGGGAACTTGTCATGCACTATACGCCTATATACATAAGTATCTCTCCATTTATATAATAAAAATCGTCCTTTGTTTTTCCTCCCGAACGTCTTTTGTTTTACCTTACGATTGTATTTTGTTCCCATTCCATGTCTTCCTTTGTTTTCCCTCCTGATCGTCTTTTGTTTTTACGGCCAATCGTCTTTTGTTTCCCTTCCATATCGTACTTTGTTTCCCCAATAGTTTGTCTTCTGTTTTCCCACCAGATCGTCTTTTGTTTCCCCTCCTGATCGTATTTTATTTCACTTCCCAATTGCCTTTTGGTTTCCCTCCTGATCGTCTTTTGTTTTACTTCCCGATTGCCTTTTGTTTTCTCTCCTGATCGAGGGGTTAACCACTCCGTGGGGTTAGTCCCTCCAGATCATCCTTTGTTTCCCCTTCAGATCGTCATCTGATTTTCGTCGCGATCGTCTTCTGTTTTTCGTCCCGATCGTCCCCTCCCGATCTTTTTTTGTTTAACTTTCCGATTGCCCTTTGTTTTTTCATCTCCTCGTGGAGTTAGCTGCTCCGTGGAGTTAGCCTCTCTGTAGGCTTAGCCACTCTGGGGGTTCTTTAGGTTCTTTAGGTTCTTTAGGTTCTTTAGGTTCTTTAGATTCTTTAGGTTCTTTAGGTTCTTTAGGTTCTTTAGGTTCTTCAGGTTCTTTAGGTTCTTTAGGTTCTTTAGGTTCTTTAGGTTCTTTAGGTTCTTTAGGTTCTTTAGGTTCTTTAGGTTCTTTAGGTTCTTTAGGTTCTTTAGGTTCTTTAGGTACTTGGAGCAATTTGATTTTATTTATTTAAAAGATTTCGCTAAACTTCAGTTTTCCAAATTTATTCGAAACAAGGATGCAAAGTGGAACTTATATATTGCTATTGCATTATTTCCAATTTTTTACAAATCTTCCGCTATCAGGAAGCCAACTATAAAATAATAAGGAAGCAATATGCAAGATCCTCCTTTGCATCTTTGTCTAATCTCTGATGCGTACACATGTTAGCACGATATGTGGCTATTTTCTAATGACCCGGAAGTTTTCTGCATCTTCAAAATTTACACGTTGACCAGCTGTAACAATGTAACTATGTAAGGCTAATGCTAACAAGCCTGATTCGGTGATGTTGTAGGAGACTATGGTATGGAGACACATTACATTTGAGATTTTTAAATCGAAGTATTGTCTATGTAACGTTTAAAAATCTTTTGAATAATGTTATAAAATGGAGAAAAAAATAGTAGGAGGTCTCGGCCCACTCTAGCCCATAGGCCAGAATCATTAGAAACGTTAGAATCATAATTCTAACGTTTTGTTGCACATCATAGTACTTTTGAGAATTGTTTGAGTTTTCTAAATTAGGGCTTCTTCTACATAGATTTAAATATTTATAACTCAGAAATTTCGATTACAAAAAATCTGAAAAAATGTCTGCATGCATTTTTCAGTTGGATGAATATCATAAAAAATGGCTGCGAAAAAAAATGAGATTCAGTCGTTGACCACTTTCTGCTTCGGCGTCCCGATCCTCGTCTCCTGGATGACTTTCTTCGACATCTTCACGAACTTCTTTGGAATCCCCGGTATAGGGTTCTCCGGTTCATTCACGTTCTACTCGTTCTACTACTCTGTAACTGAAACCTGCTTATATTACAATATAATTTTTTTTTAAATTCATTAGTGTATATGTATACAATAAAATGTTACGTATTTGTTAATAAAAACTAAGCATTCTCACCTTAAATATTGTTTATTTTTTCAGATTATTCTGTTTCTTTTGGTATAGGAACTAGATTTTTATTTATTGTCAATTGCCGTCTAAAATTTCGCAGTCCTCGAGAAGGATGAAATTTTTCTAAGTCCAGTAAGAAAAACAAAATTTTCAAGTTCACGGGAGGCACGAATTATTTCTAAGTGCATTGAGAGAACAAAAAATTCAAAGTCCGCGGAAAGCACGAAATATTTCTAAGTCCATTAAGAGAACAATAATCAAAGTCCGCGGGAAGCACGAAATATTTCTATGTCCATTAAGGGAAAACAAATTCTAAGTCAGAAATATTTATAAGTCCATTACCAGAAAAAAATGCAAAGTCCGCGGAAAGCACGAAATATTTCTAAGTCCATTAAGAGAAAAAAAATCAAAGTCCGCGGGAAGCACGAAGTATTTCTAAGTCCAAATTATTTATAAGTCGAAAGCTAATACTTTTTTAATACTTCATACTTGAGATTTTTTTCAATGTTTGATACTAAAGACGATTATTTAATACTTTTATTAATACTTCATACATGAGAATTTTTTTCAATATTTGATACTTGAGACGATTATTTAATACTTTTTTTAATACTTCATACCTGAGATTTTTTTTAAAATATTTAATACTTGAGACTACTTTAATACTTTTTTAATACTATTTTAAGACTTTCTTTTTTGCGCGGGAGCTAGCTCTCTAGGGGCGCTGGCGGTCACCTGCTTGGTCACTGTCTGTAGTTTACGTTTGCCGCTCGCGAAGTTCTAGCCTAAGTTGAACGACAATAGCGATAAAGTTTGTCGTAAATGATGACAAGGCGTTGTAGGTTTTAACGAGGAGAATATTATCCCTCGCTTTCGTTTATTTTTACAAGTGTTTCCGTAGTGGAGAAACAACAATTAAAACATATTAGTAAAAGTTAATAAATAAAAAGGGAAACATAAGCTGAGTTTTAGAGACGGCGAGTTCCTGAGGAAAAGGAAAGGGTGACTACTTGAAGCCAGCAGTCACTTATTAGAGGAAAAATTCACTTATGGGCAGTCAATTTGTTAGGGAGGGCAATTTACGTTAAAAGAATATTTTATTTAAGTTATTTTTTTATATCTATATTTATACTCTTTGGAAAAAATACAATTTAAAGGGAAGTCCCGACTTATGGACAGTCAGGTGAATTCTGTAAAAAAAGAAATTACTTAAACAGCAATCTCGGGTTAATATATTTACTTATGAGCAGTAAATAGGACAAAAATTAGGAATTCTACGTAGGCAGCACTATTCCCGGATCCTTACCTCCTGCGGTCGTCTCTACTGGGAGAAACCGGCAGGAAGTTTCGGACAAAAAAGCTCTGAATCTTCGCTGCTTATATGCACGGTCGGGACTCCTTTCTCTTGCAGGAGAAACCGCATCGTCGTGGCCATCTGTCGGCCGAGCGGGAACTACGGGAACTACGGGAGCTTTCGCGAGCTCAGGCGTGGATCGCCAACTCGGGGGGCCCGGGCCGTTAGGGAAATTTTATTTCAGTTTAGGACGGGGTTTTTATTTTACAGGAAGAAAAAAAAACTGTAAGCCAGGAGGCAAATAGTTTGGCCACTTGCGGACAACAATTCCTCCCCCCCCCGGCTGAAGTTTTTTTTTTTTATGAATTAATATGTAACGAAACGCTTTAATTGCGTTTTAAGGTATGCAGAATCGAAGTTTCTCATTGTTTCTGGTGGTTTGTGGTGGTTTGGTCCAGCCTTCGACCCATAAGATTTCTTCTCGTTTTTTAAGGACGTTCTGCTTGCTTGTGATGAACTTGTGGCTGTAAGGTTAGGCCGTTCATTGTGTTTCCGGTCCAGCGTTGGATCCGCGAAGTTCCCTCTGGTTATTGAGGTCCTGATTATTTGTGAGGAATTTGAGGCTGTAAGGTTTAGCCATTCTCTCATAGGTTTTGTGGATTACGTTCTTTCAATTTGTTTCTGTGATGCTGAATCAACTTCCCGTTCCTTCTTACGTTGTAGATTTTTTCCCTATCGTTGCTCTCGATAGGATATGGTCATTCCCAGGTAGAGGGTAAAGCCACCGTTGATTTCCCGGATAGCGTTGAGAGGTAGTGAGTCTTGACGTCGTCGAGATCCCCCGGTTTAAACCTTGAAGCGGTCGAGAATTTAATGGCGTATCGCTATTGATAACGTCGTTGATTTCGGCTGGATGAGAGACTTCTTAATTGAAGCTTAGAGTGTGAGAATTTCGGCAAGCATTTGCGCGATATGTTCAGGGTGTGAATCAGCATTGATTCAGCAGTGTTCACCGTAGGGTTTGGTGAATCGCCTGCAAGCTCGAGGTCATCAGCCGTAGGGTTTAGCTGAGTTCGAGCTAGTTTCACCACTGGATAACTCGTAGCTTTCGTGAATCCTTTTTTCGGTCCGGTTGTTGGAGTATCGAGGCAGTTGCTTTTCAGAAATTTTACCGAGAGGCTTAGTAAAATGAATGGACAGCCCTGGCCGTTTGGCAATAGAAGGTGACTCCAATGTTCGCGTCGTATGGTGGTCTTGGAGTTTGAAGCCTTCTGTCCTATGTTTGATGTGTTATTGGCGAAGATCGTACTGGGCTTCCAGAGCCTTGGAGAGCAGAACTGTGAATATTTTCGGGTTGTATCGCCGGATGGCCATCTTGATTGCAGGTTGAAGGAGTTCGAGTAACGTTACGACTTTCGTCTCCTCGGAGTCTGCAGGACGAACTCGTTGATAGAGTTGATATTTTTCTTGTAGAAAGACTCCTATACTTTCGGTATTGTTTTGTTCACGATAGAACAGTTGGACTTGTAGGTTTACTTTTTGGACACTATTATCGAAGCGTTGTGGTAGCAGTTGCTTGAATACGGTCCACTCGATATTGAGAGATTGAAGGAGGCTCTCCCATCTCTGATCTTCGCCCAGCACGCCTCTGGCTGCTATCTTTGTGCGATAGTGTTCGATAATTTGACATTTGTCAAAGTATGACTCGCAGTTTTGCAGAAAAGTATGAGGGTCATGATGGGGTAGTCCAGCGTATGTAGGTTTCGATGGCTCTGGTGGTGCGATAGTTGCCTCGCGGATAGACAGGTGCGTCGGCAATGATGATCGGTTAAATGATGGTTAGCTTGGTGATGGTCAGTTGGGCGCCACTGAGTTTTTTCTTCACTCTCAGAAGTGGATATTCGGGCTGGTCATCTCTCAGGCGTGCTGCGGTACGTGGAGGAGTTCGCTCGACGGGCATCAGTCTTGAGAAAAAGGTTTTGAGATTCGGGATCCAAGATAAAAGATCCTAGGACCCACGTTGGGCGCCAATTGTCGTAAATGATGACAAGACGTTGTAGGTTTTAACGAGGAGAATGTTCTCCCTCGCTTTCGTTTATTTTTACAAGTGTTTCCGTAATGGAGAAACAACAATTAAAACATATTAATAAATGTTAATAAATAAAAAGGGAAACATAAGCTGAGTTTTAGAGACGGCGAGTTCCTGAGGAAAAGGAAAGGGTGACTACTTGAAGCCAGCAGTCACTTATTAGAGGAAAAATTCACTTATGGGCAGTAAGTTTGTTAGGGAGGGCAATTTACGTTAAAAGAATATTTTATTTAAGTTATTTTTTTATATCTATACTTATACTCTTTGGAAAAAACACAATTTAAAGGGAAGTGCCGACTTATGGACTGTCAGGTGAATTCTGTAAAAAAAGAAATTACTTAAACAGCAACCTCGGGTTAATATATTTACTTATAAGCAGTAAATAGCACAAAAATTAGGAATTCTACGTAGGCAGCACTATTCCCGGATCCTTACCTCCTACGGTCGTCTCTACTGGGAGAAACGGGCAGGAAGTTTCGGACGAAAAAGCTCTGAATCTTCGCTGCTTATATGCACGGTCGAGACTCCTTTCTCTTGCGGGAGAAACCGCATCGTCGTGGCCATCTGTCGGCCGAGCGGGAGCTACGGGAGCTTTCGCGAGCTCAGGCGCGGATCGCCAACTCGGGGGGCTCGGGCCGTTAGGGAAATTTTATTTCAGTTTAGGACAGGGTTTTTATTTTTCAGGAAGAAAAAAAAACTGTAAGCCAGGAGGCAAACAGTTTGGCCGCTTGCGGACAACAAGTTCTTATAATAAAGTTGCTAACGACGCGATAAAAGTTATGCGGAAATCGAAGAATGAAAAAAAAGGAACTCCGAGATTATTTCATGATTCGTGCAATATTTTTTATACAAACATTCTATTTGTTCGGATTTATCCTAGATGATTCGTAGTTTGAGATTCGAGTATATCGGTAATCGAGAAGGTGACCTACAACGCCGCGTAGTGGCGGCATCATTTTGCTGCCAACAAAAAAAAAAACAATCGTGTCAGGGGGCTGCACAGGACCAAATAAAATTCACATACATAAATACAAGCATTCGCAACGTTTAGAGTACCTGACACTATCGCATCAGACAATTTTTACGGCATTCGCATCAACAGAAATTCAAGAATTCTACCAAAAAAATTGAATGAACGGTGTGTTTATAGCACCATACAATCCATAAGCAAATAGATAGGCAGAGAGAAGTGTTTAATCAACAAAAACTCAGTCAGGAAACTGAAAGATGGCGACTTGGAAACCAGGCTACCAAGATTTCTGTTGAAATAACACTCCAGGTTGGTAACTACAACAGAAAAAATACCAGTTGAACTAATGGTTGGGCGGAATCTACAAATGCTCCTTAATAAAATGAAGTCTGGAAGTCAAGAGCACAAAATCAATGATACAGAATTGCCAGATCAAACAAGACTAATCCGATGTCTGGAAATTGAGATGAGAGTTCGCATGAGAAGTTACAGTGCACCTGATCCGAAATGAATAATAATGATAAAAAAAACTTGAAAAAGAAATTATGAAGTAAAAGAAGAGAATGTGGGTATTGTCCACAAAAGAGACATCGATCAGCTAGTAGCACTCTCACCACCAGTGGAACAGGTAACCGAAACATCTGATATACCAAGTTGCAGTAAATAGAATAGATTACTTGATCTAGCGACCGACCAACCGAATAAAGAGAAACAAGATAAAGGTCCTGCATAAGAGCTGGATCAAGCAGCTGAAGTTGAAATACAGGAAGAAGTTCCTGCGAGGCACAGACGATCTAAAAGTCGTTGTGTGAAAGGTGGTAAAAATCGGTACCGCAAAAGTCTATTGGACTTAAGCATTATTGATGACCTTCACTAAGCACATATTATATAAGAAGCAAAACCTTAAGATTTCCCTGAGCGCGAGGTTCCACAGGAGCGACGATCCGGCTTTAGAAAAAGGGCGAAGAAGAACGTGTCCGAAGATACATCTCCGAAAGTCCACAGAGATCAACAACCCAACTATGACGGGAGGGATGTTATATATCTGATTATCTCCAATTACTAAGTAAATCAGCAGGTGACACTACGGGTTCAACTACTGGCCGATTCGAGATGCTCCGTGTCTACGGGTTTCGAGCAGCAGTCCGGACTCGACCTTCGAACCGTTTATATCTTTGTGTACTATACTACTAAATAATGTAACTAATGTTAGGGAAGTGCATAATTATTAATCCCTCCACTCGTACATAATATATAGGTTGGTATGTGTAAAAATAAAGGGGTCGTACTTATTTCGAAACGCTACCGCGTCTCTTGGTATTAAAAATAGAATAGTTTTTAATAAAAATAGTGCACTATTCTACAACGGAGGAAAGTGTTTAGGTGTGAGGGCAGCAATTATACGAACACGTTTTCTCACGTACTATTTTTTCCCGATTTCATTAGAAAATAACCTCTTATTCATACGGATGCGCTATTCAGTTTCATTACTCCCCTGGGAAGAAAACGGTTTATTTCTGCCTGGTGAAAGTAATGAAAGCCGCTCTTTACATACGTACTCATCATTGATTAAAAATAAGCAATTTTTGCTCTCTTGTTGCAAGCACGGGTTGTGGTTATTTTATAGTCGTATGCTATACGAGAGGGGAGGTCAAACATTTCGGGTAATATCTGCAACAAGCTTCACCCTCGGCAAACATTACACTCATCTTATTATTAGATACAATCATAATTATTGAACAAATACGTTGTGTGAGACAACCATTTTTCTCTGATTACATGTAAATAATATGTGAAATTTAATGTACTACCAAATCGTTGATTATACAAAAAGAAGCTTAAGAACCTACAAAACCTAAATAATCCGATAGTGTACCTGTACGTGGCTACAGTCTTCTATCTGATGATCCCGCTATTGCCAAGAATTCTCGATATAATAGTTCCAATGAACGAGAGTCGACCTCCTTCATATCTGTACGAGACCCAATACTACGTCGATCGCGAAAAATATTTTATGTGGATACTTCTACACACGTACACGGGTACTGTAATAACAATGTCAGCTATTATCGCAGTAGACACGATATTTGTTTGCATCGTTATGCACGTTTGTGGACTTCTCGCGCTTATTGGGTAATAACTCGATTTCCATTTTTTAAAATTGTTAGTGGGCGCTCAGTACAAAATAATAAAGTTATGATTCGGACAGGCATCGACTGGAGGGCTTAACGTCAAAGAATTTCAATGTCAATGATAGTTCTCATGTTATATCCGAGAAAGAAAACAATAGATGCTATAGAAAAATCATACTTATCATCAACCAGCATTACGCAGCTATAGAGTTTGTATTTTTCTTCGTGTAATGTATATTTATAAATGTCTTGTCAATCCTTTTAACTTTGTTTTATCATCATTGGTCAAGGTTCGCTAGAACTATTGAAAATTGTTTTTCAATACCATACCTGATTGTACTTGGAATGGCTGTGGTCGTTTTAAGCCTGTCGGCTATTCAGGTTCGTAAATTCCTATGCAAATAAATTTCTGTGTGGATGATGCTTGAAAAAACCGATACATTCGTGAATCTTGCGGTCGCTGATCGGATCCTAACTTTAAAATATAGTGGTGTATACCATTCTGAGACTGTTCAACATCTCCAGATTCTTAAATAAAACGTGTTTTTTAATTTATGACTTTGCGAAACTTGAAATCATTACTTTCGTGTGATTTTGAAAACAAATGCTGTTTACAAGGAACAAAGAGGAGAAACAATTGCTACGTAATAATGTCCTAAAAAAATGTAGCGTCTTAATAATTGACTTTCAAGAAATAAAACCATTTTGAAAATCTTACAAAAGTACCACAAATTCATTAAAAAGTTTTTTTTTATGTCCCCAAAATCAAAAGCTATTTTAATTCGTTCTGTTGGACATTTTACCTCGACTATGACTATTTTCAGACTGTAATCTTATTGACTCATCGACCAGTTTCAGCAAAGTAAAATTGATCAAACAGTAAAATAAATGGATCATTCCATATCAAGTGGGCCACCCAAATTTAGAACGGTCGCAAAAAAATTTCATAACTTTTTCAAAAGTTATTTAGAGTATCACGAACATCCACAAATTATTTTGGAGTTGTAGCACATATGGATTGCCCAAAATATAATAACGATTTTTTTATTCCCTTTTTCTTAAATTTGCTGTATACACAAAATTACCGATCGTACAAAAAATTTGTTTGTGTATAAAATTTAAGTTTTCAAATGTACTTTTTAATAAAAAAATTTCCATAGCCGGCCAAAAAAAAAATTCTGCCATTTTTTGACAAAATAAAGCAACAATATTGTTTTCCGTTGAAACAGACAATTCTGATTTTTATCAAAATTTCAAAGAATTTCTATTTTTATGCTTACAAACTACAGAAAAATTAGTGTGATAGCAATTCAATATCTTCTCAAGGTTTGGTTTAGTTATTGGCAAAAAGATGTAAAACTAATTTTTTAAATTTGTTTTACTCATATGACAGAGTTGAGACTATTCCCAAAAAACACTATATGTAAAAATCTTAATACCCAATGTTTTCTGGTTATTTCACAACTTTTTGTACACATACATAGTATACCGTTCCAGTTTTTGACACACTATGTTTTATTTTGGGGGTCTATAGAATAACACTAACATAAATGTACTCGTCCCAAGTTTTTTTGCATATTGTTTTTTTTAATAGTCTCAACTTCGCCATATGAATACAGCAACTTTAAGAAATGATGTTTACATCTTTTAAACAATAACCAAATCAAACCATGAGATGATATTCATTTGACATCACGCCAATTTTTCCATAGTTTCTAAGCATAATAATGGATATTTTGAGAAATATCGGAATCGTCTGTGTCAACGGAAAATTTTTTAATTACTTTATTTTATCAAAAAAGTACTGAACTTTTTTTTTGAGCGGCTATGGAAACTTTTGTATTTAAACGTTCAATTGAAAACTTAAATTTTATACAAGAACAATTGTTTTCTACGATCGGTAATTTTGAGTACATAGCGAATTTAAAAAAAAAATGAAACAAAAAAATTGTTATTAAATTTTGAGCAAACCATATGTGCTAAATTCTGAAATCATTTGTAGATGTTTGCGATACTCTAAACAACTTTTGAAAAAACTATGAAGTCTTTTTGCGAGCATGCTAAATTTGGGTGGCCTACTTGGTATGGAATGACCCAAATGTAAAATAAATGTAAATGTTATTCTAGGTACGAAAGAACAGAGTAACGTTCTTAGAAAGATACGGAGACTTACTAACTGATGAGGGGTTCGCAAGAGGTGTTTCATACTGAGATCACGTGGGAAAATGATGATATTGTGGTTATGGAATTTTGAGGGTGCTGAGAAAATGCTAGAAAAGTGGGTACACGTGGGAAATGGGTTTTTAAGAAAACCAGGTATATGACGATAAAAGGAGTCTGCGGAAGGGACGACGCCAAAAAAGGCTTAAATTCGGGACTTTGGGAAAAGCCATGATTAGGATGCACGCGTGGTAACTGTATATTAAATGAGTGACAGGAAACCCGAGACGCAGCGTATCGAGATAAGTCGAGATGTCATACATAGGGTTGCAAATCGTGACACGAGTGCAGACGGTCGAAAGTAAGTAAAGAGAACCGATACACTAGGAGTAGGCTGAATGTAGGGTACGCGTCACAATATTTCCCAAATTTTTGCTTCCTCATAGAGGAAACTTTTTTTTCGAGATGTTCATATCAGGCCACTCAGAATGGCCCAAAACATTCAGAAAAGTGATGTAGAAAAAATGTCCGTACGTACGTGTGCGTGTCCGTGTGTACAACACCGAAACGTCGATAACTCAAGAAACGTTTTGTATATCGAGCTCAAATTTGGCACACAAGTGTAGCAGTAGATCCTTTTCAATTGTAGCAATTTCCGACAAAATGTGTGCGAAAATTTCGATTTTATGCCGTTTTGATTTTTTTTAAAGTGCGCGGGCGCTCTAACTTTCGTAAAATTTGGTCCATTTTGCTAAATAGTTGTTTATAGGAGTAAGTGCACTCAATGTTGTTTGGCATTGCATTTGGCTCGAATCGGTA
>CAXAOA010000300.1:12500-17500 GCA_963970395.1 Ephialtes manifestator
GTCTGTGTGTGTGTCTGTGTGTGTCTGTGTGTGTCTGTGTGTGTCTGTGTGTGTCTGTGTGTGTCTGTGTGTGTGTCTGTGTGTGTGTCTGTGTGTGTGTCTGTGTGTGTGTCTGTGTGTGTGTCTGTGTGTGTGTCTGTGTGTGTGTCTGTGTGTGTGTCTGTGTGTGTGTCTGTGTGTGTGTCTGTGTGTGTGTCTGTGTGTGTGTCTGTGTGTGTGTCTGTGTGTGTCTGTGTGTGTGTCTGTGTGTGTCTGTGTGTGTGTCTGTGTGTGTCTGTGTGTGTCTGTGTGTGTCTGTGTGTGTCTGTGTGTGTCTGTGTGTGTCTGTGTGTGTCGGTGTGTGTCTGTGTGTGTGTCTGTGTGTGTGTCTGTGTGTGACTGTGTGTGTCTGTATGTGTCTGTGTGTGTCTGTGTGTGTCTGTGTGTGTCTGTGTGTGTGTGTGTGTGTGTGTGTGTGTGTGTGTGTGTGTGTGTGTGTGTGTGTGTGTGTGTGTGTGTGTGTGTGTGTGTGTGTCTGTGTGTGTCTGTGTGTGTCTGTGTGTATGTGTGTGTGTCTGTGTGTGCCTGTGTGTGTCTGTGTGTGTCTGTCTGTCTGTGTGTGTGTGTGTGTGTGTGTGTGTGTGTGTGTGTGTGTGTGTGTGTGTGTGTGTGTGTGTGTGTGTGTGTGTGTGTGTGTGTGTGTGTGTGTGTGTGTGTGTGTGTGTGTGTGTGTGTGTGTGTGTGTGTGTGTGTGTGTGTGTGTGTGTGTGTGTGTGTGTGTGTGTGTGTGTGTGTGTGTGTGTGTGTGTGTGTGTGTGTGTGTGTGTGTGTGTCTGTTTGTGTGTGTGTATGTACAGTGCTATTCATTAATGCCTGGACTTGACAGTTCTCGGGTTATCCGTGTGTGTGTGCTATTGTCATTTGGCGAAGTTCGGCGAAGTTCGCACGAGTTTCACGTTAATAAGTATCAAAGTGAAACTCGCGCGGACGTCAGCTGACAGCGAGGTGTCATAACCTGCTCAGTGCGACGATGCGACGATACAGTGATAGGAGATGGATAACCCAATGCGTCTCCGAACGATCCAAATTTACTGCGAAATAAAAAAAAAATGTTACTGCACCAACCGATTGAGTCATCCGGTTTTATCAAAATAAAGATTTAGGGGTTTTACACTCTGCGCTTGATTCAATGAAGACTGCTCTGGATCAAGTGCAGAGTGTGAAACCCTCAAATCTGGTTTTGCTGCAATGGGTTGACCCAGCCGGCTGGTCCGGTTATATTTTTTTTTATTGCGCACTAAATTTGATTGAATGGACTTGCACTCTTTATTATTTTGTCGTTAAAATATATATTGGAATAATCCGTTCAATTGTAACGGCCTTTCAATGAATCTGACAGTCTGACTTGAGAATAAACAGCAATCATACGCGATTAATTATTGTATAAATTATTTATTTCCGTCACTGAATCAAGGTCCGAGTATAGTTACTTCGTAAAGCGGTACTACCGATACGTTGCATACAGAGTATTTTCCCTGCACGCCTTACTACAATAGGCCATTATCGCTACGCATTCGCAGGGAACGGAAGGCGGGTGTTTTCGAGCATGAGGTAGTAAAATGATTCTTACTTCGCCACATCGCAGCTTTTTCGCTGCTTAATATAGATCAAGTTGTTCGCCGTTGCGAGTATTAGCACGTGTAATAATACAATGCATTGAGCTTTTCAAAGAAAACTTGCATCATATCGCTAACTCTGCTTTACGAATTAGGCGGTCCACTGACATTTATTCAATAATGAAATATAAATTAAATTAATTATTAATCGCGTATAAATGTGAGGTTGTTATATTTAATTCTCAAGTTGTGACATTCATTGGAAGACCCGTATAATTGAACAGTTAATCACAAGACATTCTTTTCACAAGAACATTAAGAATCCAATTTTATTCGATAATATTTACGGCGAAATGAAAATATGTCACTGGACCAACCGATCAGGTCAACCGGTTTCATCAAAACCGAATTTAGGTGTTTACACTATGCGCTTGATCTAAATAAGAGTTCATCCGACTGGTTGGTGCAGTGACAATTTTTTATATTTTGCGGTAAATATAATTGAATGATCTTGTGTTCTCGATTTTCTTAACAAAAAATATCTCCCGTTATACTCCGTTCAACCATGCCGGTCTGTCAATGAATATCAAAACTTGAGAAAAAACACAACGTTTATGAATCCATGGGCGACTAATTTTTCTATAAATTATTGATTCCATCATTGAATGAAGGTCCCTGAACGGTCCATTTCGTAGCGCAGGACTGGTGACAACTTACAAGCGTGTTTTTGTTAAGCGCAATGCGTTGTAACGTTACATCCGCTGATACTTGCAACATCGAAAGCAGTGCGACAAAAAAGGCTAGTTTTTTTTTATTTCGCAGTAATAACGATTGAATGATCTTGTGTTCTCGATTTTCTTAACAAAAAATATCTCCCGTTACACTCCGTTCAACCATACCGGTCTGTCAATGAATATCAAAACTTGAGAAAAAACACAACATTTATGAATCCATGGGCGACTAATTTTTCTATAAATTATTTATTCCATCATTGAATGAAGGTCCCTGAACGGTCCATTTCGTAGCGCAGGACTGGTGACAACTTACAAGCGTGTTTTTGTTAAGCGCAATGCGTTGTAACATTGCATCTGCTGATACTCGCAAAAGCGAAAGCAGCGCGATAAAAAAGGCTAGTTTTTTTTATTTCGCAGTAATAACGATTGAATGATCTTGTGTTCTCGATTTTCTTAACAAAAAATATCTCCCGTTATACTCCGTTCAACCATACCGGTCTGTCAATGAATATCAAAACTTGAGAAAAAAACACAACGTTCATGAATCCATGGGCGACTAATTTTTCTATAAATTATTGATTCCATCATTGAATGAAGGTCCCTGAACGGTCCATTTCGTAGCGCAGGACTGGTGACAACTTACAAGCGTGTTTTTGTTAAGCGCAATGCATTGTAACATTGCATCTGCTGATACTCGCAAAAGCGAAAGCAGCGCGATAAAAAAGGCTAGTTTTTTTTTATTTCGCAGTAATAACGATTGAATGATCTTGTGTTCTCGATTTTCTTAACAAAAAATATCTCCCGTTACACTCCTAATTAAGCATTAATTTATTTCATGAATAAAATCTGTTCGAAAATCAAGAAGACAAATTCATTAAATCGTTATTGCGGAGAAATTAAAAAAAAAACTAGCCTTTTTTATCGCACTGCTTTCGATTTTGCAAGAATCAGCAGATGTAATACAACGCATTGCGTTAAACAAAAACGAACTTGCAACTTGTCACCAATCCTGCGCTACGAAGTGGACCGTCCAGGGACCTTCATTCAATGATGGGATCAATAATTTATAGAAAAATTAGTCGCCCATGGATTCATAAATGTTGTGTTTTTTCTCAAGTTTTGATATTCATTGACGTTGTCGTCGAAGTTGTTGTGTTTTTCTCAAGTTTTTATATTCATTGGCGGACCGGTATGGTTGAACGGAATATAACATGAGATATTATTTGTTAAGAAAATCGAGAACGCAAGATCGTTCAATCGTTATTACTGCGAAATAAAAAAAACTAGTCTTTTTTGTCGCACTGCTTTCGATTTTGCAAGTATCAGCAGATGTAACGTTACAACGCATTGCGCTTAACAAAAACACGCTTGTAAGTTGTCATCAATCCTGCGCTACGAAGTGGACCGGTCAGGGACCTTCATTCAATGATGGAATCAATAATTTATAGAAAAATTAGTCGCCCATGGATTCATAAATGTTGTGTTTTTTCTCAAGTTTTGATATTCATTGACAGACCGGTATGGTTGAACGGAGTATAACGGGAGATATTTTTTGTTAAGAAAATCGAGAACACAAGATCATTCAATCGTTATTACTGCGAAATAAAAAAAACTAGCCTTTTTTATCGCGCTGCTTTCGCTTTTGCGAGTATCAGCAGATGCAATGTTACAACGCATTGCGCTTAACAAAAACACGCTTGTAAGTTGTCACCAGTCCTGCGCTACGAAATGGACCGTTTAGGGACCTTCATTCAATGATGGAATAAATAATTTATAGAAAAATTAGTCGCCCATGGATTCATAAATGTTGTGTTTTTTCTCAAGTTTTGATATTCATTGACAGACCGGTATGGTGGAACGGAGTGTAACGGGAGATATTTTTTGTTAAGAAAATCGAGAACACAAGATCATTCAATCGTTATTACTGCGAAATAAAAAGAAACTAGCCTTTTTTATCGCGCTGCTTTCGCTTTTGCGAGTATCAGCAGATGCAATGTTACAACGCATTGCGCTTAACAAAAACACGCTTGTAAGTTGTCACCAGTCCTGCGCTACGAAATGGACCGTTCAGGGACCTTCATTCAATGATGGAATCAATAATTGATAGAAAAATTAGTCGCCCATGGATTCATAAATGTTGTGTTTTTTCTCAAGTTTTGATATTCATTGACAGACCGGTATGGTTGAACGGAGTATAACGGGAGATATTTTTTGTTAAGAAAATCGAGAACACAAGATCATTCAATCGTTATTACTGCGAAATAAAAAAAACTAGCCTTTTTTGTCGCACTGCTTTCGATGTTGCAAGTATCAGCGGATGTAACGTTACAACGCATTGCGCTTAACAAAAACACGCTTGTAAGTTGTCACCAGTCCTGCGCTACGAAATGGACCGTTCAGGGACCTTCATTCAATGATGGAATCAATAATTTATAGAAAAATTAGTCGCCCATGGATTCATAAACGTTGTGTTTTTTCTCAAGTTTTGATATTCATTGACAGACCGGTATGGTTGAACGGAGTATAACGGGAGATATTTTTTGTTAAGAAAATCGAGAACACAAGATCATTCAATTATATTTACCGCAAAATATAAAAAATTGTCACTGCACCAACCAGTCGGATGAACTCTTATTTAGATCAAGCGCATAGTGTAAACACCTAAATTCGG
>CAXAOA010000301.1:0-15072 GCA_963970395.1 Ephialtes manifestator
GTTAGCGCTATTTGTCACGAAGCCAGCAAATGCCAGTACCGCTGTGTAGTTACAAGTGCCGAAATTTCGTACAGAGGCGTAAAGCTTCCTTTCTGGGGAGATTTTCACGCAAAGAGTGACTTTGGTGCGAAGAGAGCACGCAGAGAGATAATGAAAGGAGGGGAATATGAGACAGGCCACTACACAAAGTCGTACAAATGTCGGTGTAGTACTATAAAGTAGCGGAGAAACGAGTCGAGAGAGAACTGGAAGCTTGGCTAGGACGTGCCGTTTCGCGGGAGCGCGGGAGTTTCCATGTAACGGAGCTAATTAGCGTGAGTCTGCGCGCACAGGAGGTCTCGCCCGAGGACGAAGAGGAAGAGAAACTCCGACATCTTATATTGCCCGTAGACACGAAAGTGACGGTACTTCTTGGTAGACACGCGCCCGTCCATCCGCCGTCACTGATATTTCCGTGAGAGAGCAAACTACGTGGTGGATACAAGCGAACTAAAGAACCGGAGCTGAAAGACAAAAAAACCGACACGATGGAAGGGCGTAATAAAAGAGCGCGGAAGAGAAATGGGAATGAAGGGGATAAAAAAAGGACGATGGGGAATGAGACAAGACGTCGGAACGAAGCCATCGTCGAAAGAAACGAGTCTCGTTATATGACGGACCCCGGCGATGTGCCGGTTCGTGACTAGGAATGAATTCTCGCCTAGGGTGAGGAAAAATCTTTATCCCCCAGTGAGCTCTTTCGCACGATTCGATGCACAACCGATAACCGAGATTGCGTGACCGACAGATGTTTCACAAAAAAAAACCAAGTGTAATATGGTTGTTGGGATAGACCATTTTTTGCAGCGCTAAATCGACGCCACGATAGACCTAAATTTAAATAGGTATTCGAGGCTGGAATTGGCCATGGAAATTGGGCGATCTTTCATTTCGAAAGACTGGGACAAAAATGAAACCCAAATCATACGATGAATCACGCATATTTACATGCAATTTCCATGAACAAAAAAACGTTTCTAATATTAAGAAAAAAGAAATGGATGGACGGTTCAGCTTTACCGGAAGTAAAGTTGCAAATACAAACTTTGGTCGTCATTGTAGATACGGGTGGATGCAAGTGAGGTCGAGCTACAACGAGTGTATAATGAATGCGGGTGGACATTGGATGCATAGCAAAAGCCAAAGCGAGGTACACCGTCAGAAGTAACATTCCGCAACGGTAGCAGCAACCGTAACGGTGCGAAAATAAGCCGTTGGGGTAATAGAGGAGTGAGCATTGTGCGGAGACCATTCCACGGCGTCGTGGAAGACGCGTAGCCCCGGTAAGTTGGTTCCTTGGCTTTGTCGAGCTCTCTCTCTCTTTCTTCCTCACTTGCTTAGAGGCGTCCATGAAGATCCCCTCAACCTCAACCTGCTTGGCCAGAGATCGTTCCATGGCTTCACAGCGACGTGTCACTGCTTCTCGATTTCCCTGCAGCTCCTACGCCGGAGGCGAAGAGTTGCCGTCCACGAGGACGCGGGCGGCACAACTAACCAAGTAAACTAACACAGTCACCGTTGAGCAGGCTGGGAACTCAACGCTCGGTGAATCGAGGGGTCTAAGCGTACGCAGGAGAGCGAACAGAGTGCTCTTGCTGCTCGTGCCTCCCCCGTCTCTCTCCCTTAACCTCTACACACCGGGAAAAAGAATTCGAGTGGCGTGTTTGCATAATACCAGAGAGTTCGCTCGGGCTCCTATCGCCCAGGGAAATACCGAAGGAAAGGAAGCAAAGAGCAGGATATATAGAAGAAGGGCCGTACAGCCCGAGTCGAGACGACCTCAACCTTAAAGGGTAACACCACCACTCTAGGATTTTGGAAAAAAACGATTTTTTATTTATCTTTGCTTAAACAATACTTTACATTTTTTTAAATACTTTCAATTATCAAGTTGCGGCCGTTGAACCGTTACAAAATGGAGAAGCCAAGCGTCGAGAAGGTTGCCCATCGGCTAGAAAATTATATATAGAAAATATATAGCAATCGATCCAGACGACTTTAAAGTAGAAGAAGGATTTGGCTACCGAATTTTTAACTTTTTAGCAGTGTTGTCCGATATATCGCACGCTGTTGTGACATTCGCCAATCTCGTAAGTGCTCGTAACACTTTAAACGTGCTTTTCTCAAAACCACTTTTTTCTAACTGGGACGACGTATTACTTGAACACCGTTGCATGAATCGATTTTGAAAGTGACTTCACAATTACATTCTCTCTCGAAGTACTTAGCCGTTTTTTAAATTTAATGTATATTTCGTTTTTATACACATTTTACGACTCATTATTTGACAAAAAATCGATTCGTTTTTTCGATAACGTATCATTTCTACAAAATTTTATTTAAAAACCCCCTATGTAGTTCCATAGTTAATAGTATATAGGTTATACATTTTTTTGTTTTTTTTTTGTTCCAGATCTTATACTTTAAGAGCAAACCGTCCTTCCGTGAAAGTGTTTTGAAAAAAGACGATTTTCAAGATGGGCACTGGCAAAACCATTTTGTATCAAAATGATAATAAAAAACAAATGTTATTCGTACTTGAATATGTGTTAAAAAATAAACCCTCTTTAGTTAGCTCTTTTTTCTGCCACTAGAGTGGTGTTACCCCTTAGGAGCTTCGAGCGCTTCACACTGCTCAAATTTTTCTAAGCGTTTCAGTTACTTTTTCTGTAGTTAGATAATAACAACAGATTTGTCGTAATAGATTGAAAAAAAAACGAAAACTCATTAGAAATAAATGTCGTATTATACTCATTAGAAATAAATAGCATTACTATAACATTTTCTCCGGGTTAAGGCTAACTCAAATTTGTCTTTATAGCAGTTATTTAATGCATAAAATCGAAGGGAAAGGCTTTAAAAAAATATAGCCTTGATTCGATTCGCGTGGAGTGCTTGAACCTCCTTAACGTAGTACTACTTATGTTCCTTTGCACTACCCTTCGTTCTTTCGTAACGCCTGCCGCAGACTAACGACACCATTATTTTTCAACAATGAGGTTTCCGGTAAAGCGCAAACGCTCAAGGATAGCAGAAGAGCTGAAGATGCGAGAGTGTGAGTGTCTGGTATTTTTTCACTTCTCTTATCTCTCTCTCTCTCTCTCGCTCTGACATTCCACATTAGCATTCTTCACTCGCGTCTGTGTTGCACTCTGCCTCAACCAATGTTTACACTTTGCCTTTGAGCCACGTCTCGTCTCGAAGGTACAACACGTATGTAGTCGTCTAGCGTCTGGTGATATATCGACGCATATATCGCACCGGTAAGCGATACCCCAATGAATCAACGATGAATGGCTGAAACGGTGAGCCATGCATAAGTGAGAGCCACATATTCTTCCTCGAGGCACACAACACTAACTTAATAGTGACAATAGTAAAAAAAAAAATAAAGAAAGTGAATAACAATGATAGTCATCATCGTAAAGCCCTCGATGCTGCAGTACGATTGATAAGACAGACCGCGTCATTCTTCAACTATTATTTTCTTCTGTACTTTATTCCGCTCTCGATGTATTCATAAGCCTCATGATTATATGTATGGATAGAAGAAATATTCGGTCGTAGCAACATTTCGGTACTCGACGAAGAACGTGTCAGTGAATGTCGAAGGATACCAATACTTTGTTGTCGCCAACCGTTGTGGAAATAACTTTTTGATCAATTAATATAAAGCGATATTTTTTCAGATAAATGATCTCAAGTAACTGTTGTGTTTGGAGAGAAAAAAAAAGAATTTTATCGCTCTCGAAGAATTCGTCTTATTTTAATTTAAATATAACCTCTACATGAATTGGTGATGAAGCAGCAACGAACGGTGTTAAAAAGTATGGACCCTCTCCCGGAGCAGCTGTACGTACTCTTAATACCAATTAACACGGACGAATGCTAATGGTATTAATATAAACGATCCCTTTGTTAGATATACCTATGGCTCTTCAGACTATTATATTTCCGCTGCCAATGTGCTTGAGGATACCTGAAGCGAGAGAAACAACGCTATTGTTTCACCTCGAGCGGTTTCGTTCTCGAGATAGCAGAAGAAAAGTAACGTTCACAATCGCTAAAAATCGGGTTATCGCACTTTTTTTGAGTATCATTCAATTCGACAAAGGAAAGTTTTTTTTTTCTTCTCAATATACTTTTGTTGGATTATTTTCCACTTTTGGTACGAGTATCGAGATGTTATTTTTCGTTAAAAACTTGATGGTTGAATTTTTGTTTCGTTTTATTAGTATTTTTTAAACTGCGGAATGGTCCATTGGAATATGCTTTTACCTCAGAGCATATTCGCACGCATCGGCTGGACAGACAACCGGAGGGAGATAGTACAATGCGCTGCCTATCTGCAGTCGGAATATAGCGGCATGGATGGGCCGATGCTCTCTCGCATATTCGAAGCACACTATCAGGTATTGTTGGCTCGAGGCTCTCTCGCTCGACGCGCGTACAGAGACGCTGATGCACATACCGCGTGCTGAGCTCTCCGACACGGTCTCCACTTGAATACACGTATGCTATAGATGCTTTCACGAACAAGACAATCTCGGTCTCACTCTCGTGGTACTGACGCGGTCGGAATAAAAAAGCTACACGGTTCATTTCAACGAGAGTAAATTGGCTTGACTCGTTATTATACCGAGGCTTTGAATTAGCAAAGCCATATTTTTATATATTTACCTGTGTAATAATTCGTAGGACAAGTTCAATACATTTTTTTAAATGATTTTTCATTTATAATAAATGTATGCACGTACACCAAGAGAAATAATATAGTACACATTCCCAGATCCGTATAATAATCGGGATCCAAAGTGGAAAAATGGCATTTTGTTCCAGACACATACAAAGATTTACTAGGCGTCGCCCGCTGTACTATTTAGCGTAAATAGTAAACCTTTGTATGTGTCTCGAAAAAAATGCCATTTTTCCACTTTGAATCCCGATTACTATACGAATCTAGGAATGAGTACTATATTATGGTACGAGTAACTATTTGTACTCGTACCATATATGTATCAAGAATCGCGGTAGCGACTCGACGCCAAATTATAAAAGAAAGTAATGTTGCCTTCATAATATATTATATAATGGTACGAGTAACTATTTGTATAGTATAACTCACTATATTACATACTATCCCATCAATTTTTCTCAGTGTATGTATGGATGTGCTATTTTGACTCTAAATTGTACGTTTTCAGTTTATATATTGGCATGTAATTGTACAAAGATACGTGTTAGGCGCCAGTTAATTTTATAAAACTAACAAAATTCTATTTTCTTATTATTTCGTCGATTATTCGAACAAAATTCCTGAACAACTGTTATTGTCTCTGTATTCTCAGCTAGCATACATAAATAATATTTTAGAGACAACACAAGGAGATTCGATTGGAAGCGCCCAATAGAATAAATTCACAAACTCTATAAGAAGGAAAGAAATGATCAGGCGATATATGAGTATATTCAACTACGACTTACTCAGTTTCAATGGCTATAAATTATTCCTTAACAATCGAGTTGATGTGCAACTAGCAGCTCACTTTCTGGATCATTCGTGCATAAATGACGATAAAAATACTATACGGCGATTACAAACAATCTTCATATTATAAGAAAAGCAATTTTGTAGATGATAAATATAATCCTACAGAGTTTTGATGAATTCGATCGAATTTTTTACGTTGAGGATAAAATTCAGACCCGGATTTTATTTTGCTGTCACAATGAATACGTGGGAAATTTGTGACTTTCAGCGAACATTTATATTAATTTAAAAAACTTATATGGCACGACGATTTAATCCAAAGACATAAAGTAGCGGATTTTAGGATTCTCTCCCTCAACTGTATACATAAGACGAGTCACGCTTTCGTTGTAAATATATGTACGATATGGTAAGAAAACCGGTTGCTAACTGGATAAATATCCGGTTAATTAATAGCCCGGTCATAAGCAGCAGGTTGTATTTAATTGCAGAGTTATTTATCGAGCGATTAAAGGCGTTAGACAGAAAGTACGATGAAAATGTTGGGGCGATTATTTCGAGATAGATAATAAGAAGGAAAAATGGATATTCGGTGCGGAGGCTCGGCGAGCGAGAGGCCGAGGCGGGTCAGAAAATAAAAGTAAATCGCGGTAAAAGGAATCTCCAAGGTTTTCGTACACCTTAGTGGCCAAGATATACCGTAAAACACGTATGCACATCGATCCGTAACCGGTTATAATAGCTCTTCGGGACTGCAGCAGTAATCCACCGAGGCGATTATATATTATTCCCGAGGGGGTAAAACGTTGGACTGATGAGGAGATTCCTTCTCGCATCCCTGCACGAGAGCTCAATCTTCTTCGGACAAAGTTAGCAAAAGTTGCTCATCGGATTAAACCGGAGAAAGAGCTCTGCTCGCGAAGCGCAATGCGGAGCCAAAGAAAGAACCAAACTACCCACCGAGAGATATATATACACAAGAAAAAGCAGACGATTAAAAAAAAAACGTAAACAAAAAAAACACACGTCGAACCATACATTACGATCTCCTTGGGTTGCATCGTGAATTCTGAGTCACGAAATCCTCACAACCGCAACGAATATTATACTATGTTAAACAAAAAATTAGCTTCGATGAACAACCGGTTATATAATTGTTTTTTGCAGTATAATATGGCCAATGCGAGTGTATATACATATTATTCTGAGAAATAAGGCTTCTCTCGCGAGAGTCGATGTTGCGACCGGTCGTTGGATATCTCGCGGAGTGGCTAAAGTTCACTGGGTTAAGGATAGGTCCCGACGGACGCCAAGCTGCAACGCCGATCATTCGCAATCGGCTACAGCTCCGCAACCCCTTCTCTTTTTTCCTCCTCACCTTCTCTACAGAAACTATATTTCTATTTCTCTCTCTCTCTCTCTCTCTCTCTCTCTCCATCTCCATCTCATCCTCCGGGCAAATGTTAATAATCACGTGACCAGTCCGGTATTACCGTGCGGGGACCCAAGGGAGCACAGGTTGCACAGGTTGAACAAGCCGTGTGTCTTATGGCGCGCACGGATGCACGCCGACGTGTGGATATAGATATATCGGAGTGCATACAACACGCTGTATGGCCTGAAGCATCGTGCGCCGCGCGGGAACCAAGCGGAGAGCAAAGAGCTCCACTTGCATGCTTTTATGCTTGCCACATGACGCCGTACTCCTGCTGGCGCTGCTGTTGCTGCTGCTGCTGCTGCTGCTGCTGCTTCGCATCGTGGTTCCTGGGACGACTGCGGGCTTCGGCCCAACGAACCAAATAACTAATAACCCATCGAACGAGAACGGGTGGCGACGACGTTATTTACTCGAGTATTAACAGTCCGGTCGAGCCCGATACGCCAGAGTGTTTCCACAAGCTGCGGTTAAATGTGCTGCTCCTCCTATACTCACCGTTCACCAAGTGCACTTCTCGTCGGCCTTAAACGTTTCCATCATGTCGCCGGAAACGATGGAAACACGGGACTAGCGTTCCTCCCTATATGACACCACAACTTCCTGGAAAATAACAACAAAAAAACAAGAATTATTAGACTGTACTTTTTCTTGATAATCATTTATATTTTCATTTGTTTGAGTTATTAGGAGAATAACGCCGTAATTTTCTTGAGTTTAACTATTCGTAGGCAAACAATCTCCATATATAAAATATATGTTGAACCAACCCCCTACCGGGTATAACAAAACAGTTCTCGTTTCGACAATTTGAATCGTAACAGAGTTTCCGGAATATGACATTTTATTTACAAATAACCCCACCAATTGTCAATCATAATAAATTGGTGCTCAACTGCAACTAGCCCTCGAGCTCATCTTTTTTTGCTAAAAATATAATCTGGGGAATGTTGATGTCAGATTTTTTTATTATTTGCAAAATGTGATTCCAGGTTCGGCACGAACGAAAATGCCCAAACTTGAACTATTTCAGTTGACCATTTCATTGCTGCGACTTCCCAACACATGATGCGAAATGTTTTTTTTTACCGTGAGAATATTGAATTATCGTAACGTAAGAATACATATATTGAATTATCGTAATAAGATAGGCTTCTTCCTTATTTAACGAGTTTAGAAGAACGGCATGAGTAATAGCAGCCATGAGACAACCAAGTATTGGGTATGCGCGTGTATGAATAGGGACGTATTTACGCATATCGATAACATTACGGCTACGCGGCTGCATAGTGCCGAGAGGAGATTATGCCTTCCCGTTTTGCCTCTCTCTTTTCACTCTAACGGCTTCTACATTCCTCTCGCTTCCCATCGAGCCGTCTCGTAGCCATTGAAATTTCCTTATTTCTATTGAAAATATTTGTGGACGAAGGCCACGCCGGGACGTTTTTGTATTCTCCACAGACATACTATGTTCTTATATACATATTGAAAATGGCTGCTTCTTGGAGGTATCGGTCAAGTATACTTTACTCCCTGTTGAGGCTAGCCATTCTTGTGGGAGTAAAGGCAGCAAGGGACACATGCACAGTCAAGAACGTGGCGAGTGAGGTCGAGTGAATTTCCGCGTCTCATGCGGTCCAAATCCTGGCCATGTCCTGCTGACGCGTGCGCTCGTATTGTAGGCGGTCGTGCCAGCAGCTTGCCTGCCTGTCTCCCTTTGCTCTTCTGGGGTATGCTGGCTCATTAAAGAGGCGAGAATCCTGACGCGTTGCCAGCTCACTTTCGTCGACAAAATTGAAATGCATTGAAAACGATCCTCTTGTAATACAGCCAGTTCTTCGATATAACGACATGCATAACATATAGAGAACATAAAGTTTTTAAACTCGTTCCTGTGTAAGAATTATGTGTCCAGGTTGGAATCTGGGCAGTCCCGGATAGAGGGTCTTGGTAGTCTAGGATGGAAAACGGGATTTGATCTGATTTCATTGTCCATATTGGACGCCATTCTGGATTGCCCAGAATCCATTCTAGACAACCCAGATTACATCCTGGATTCTGCTTTGGTTTCCCATCCTGGACTTCCCATCTTTTTTACGCGGTTACAGACCGAAAGTAAAAAGTAGTTGCAGAAACTAACTAATCGGTTTTGGTGCTATGGCTCGAGACGAGATTATCTCGAATGTTGCTCGTTTTTTCTTGCGTTTGTCTTCTGCACGTAAAAAATGACTTGGTTAAATGTATCAATTTTTTATTAGTTAAACAAAATTGGTCATTGTAACTACTATATTCATAGATTTATCGTTGCACAATTGGTTCCCTCACCAACGGCAACTTAGTTCATACTTTAGTGCATATGACTAACAGAAATAGTTGTCGTTACCAAGAAATTGTAGTTTGTGTAGTTCCAACGAAACACGAGAATTGGTTCCCATGACGGCTGGTACGACCAAGTTTTTGGTACATAGGATAGAATCTCTTCGGATTGTTCTGAAATTCTGGATATCGTTGTAGACTACCTACGCATGGAATCGTCCTTAAAAACTGACTTAGACCCCAAAAGGTGTCCTGTACATGATGAGGTCTACCTAAAAACTGATCTAAATTTATCATTAAGAAACCGTTATCCTGGAACCTTGGAACGTTAGCGTAGTTCTACGAAGTGAAAAAATACTCTTGAATATTCAACAAAAAACATAACCTGCGCCTTTAATGTAGCGGTGGATGTACTCCAATGATTTAATAATTTCATTGATTCAAGGCTACAACAGTACCAGATATTTGATATAAATAATTTCACAATGTACTCTATTTTTCTCCGCGTTATCCATTTTCTGAAACATTACTATCATCGGAAATAAATTGAAAATAGTTAAGAGGGAAAGAAAGAAAAACAATATCCGGCTATCAAAACGAGATGTCGAGCGAAATTCAAGACGAGAACGAGAGAAAAATCTTGCTATGTCGATAATCTCGAATTGAAATGACAATCGGGCTGTCAAACTCCGGGACTGAGTCTTGATCTCGACTTTTTCTCGTTCGTCTCGCTCGTCCGCATCACTAACTGCAACCTCGTTGGTAGTCCACGTAAAAATGGTGAGCCCAGGATGGAGTCTGGGCAGAACCGGATGGAGTCTGAATAGTCCAGGATGGAGAATGGGAATTAATCCGATCCCAATGTCTATGTCGAAGTCCATCCTGGATTACCCAGACATCATCATGAATTGCCCAGAGCCCATCCTGGACAGCCCGGACTCCATTCTGGACTCCGGATTTTTTCTACACGGGAGAGGAGCGATAGTGGCAGTTACCAGCTGGCATCCTGATCGTATCTCACCGGTTGGTTAGTGCCAACCCATTATTTGGATTGGACAGCACTGTGATATTTGCAGGATCTAAGGTCAATCGTTGGTCTTACATACTATTTTTGATATCAATCGAAAACAGTTGAGGTTGCGTTTCCGATTTGATTTCAGTGACGAATACGCGGCACAGCATATGCTGGAATTGGTTGCCAGAACAACTTCTTTTTCTTCTCGTACAAACACGCTGGGAATACTTTTGAGCTTTAACTCTAAATCATACATCATCAACATAAATCATAAAGCGGTAACTCCAATATATTGCGATGATTCGCGGAATAGTGAAAAATTTCTAGCGTATATTCCTATATGAATTTACGAACGCGGAAATGGAGGCTCTTTGCCGTGTCAGAGATCGCGCTGCAGTATCATCAAGTGCAGCCAGGTTTGTTCCGGCCCTTGGGGGCCTCCACCTCGCGTTGCAGATGCTACATCGACGATATACGCTCCTTCTTTCTTTCTTTCTTTCTTTCTTTCTTTCTTTCTCGCGGGTACGCGAGCCAGTCTCGGCACTCGCTCGCTTCGTATACCGCGGCAAAGTATTACAAGATACGCTCGCTGGTTGATACATAGCCGATAGTCCCGCAGCATCGTGAGTCGCGCAGCGTGTACATACATAGAGCGCGCGCGCGGACCAACCAAGCTGCAAGTGAAAGAGAGAGAGAGAGAGAGAGAGAGAGAGAGAGAGAGAGAGAGAGAGAGAGAGAGAGAGAGAGAGAGAGAGAGAGAGAGAGAGAGAGAGAGAAAATCGCCGACTCTTCTACAAAGCGGACTAAACTTTTTCGATCGTCTACGCTCCGTCGCACAGTATATCATGTAGCTTGAACAGAGAGCCCAGAGGTTACATCTCTCGTGAACCTTACTACAAACTCTCTTGATCATCCAACGATCGACCCCAAGATCGTTATCCTCCCTCACCCTTTTGAACGATCAAACAAAGAAGAAGTAATAATTAATTTCCTATCTAAAAAGTTAGTGATTCGCGATTTGGCAAATATCGCAATAATTGCAGTCTATTGTCACTGTTTTAGTCGGGCTAATCCGACACAATACACAAGTGACTGGGAGATTACGGAAAATAGAAGTGCATATTTTAGAAATTTTTCGTTTATTACAAAAAGTGTAAAAAAAGAGTTCCGGAAAAAAATCGATTTTTTAAGGGTTTCACTTGAAATCTTTCAGTTATCGATTTTTTAAAAATATGACATTTTCGTAACCCGTGGGATATTTTCAATCAGTTACGCTTTTAAAAGTTTAGTAAAAGTATTGCTTTTTTTCGACTTCGGGTTCCCGAAAAGTCATAATCACGAAAATTTAGAATTTCCATTCACCGAGACGAAGAAAATAGCTCCAATATCTCAGAAAAAAACGGAATGTGTATATTAAAATTGTTTATTTCCGTTGCTCAAACTCATGTAAACTCATCGAATCTTATAGAATTTTGACGCTTATAGACAAAACAATAATGTATTTTGATCCACCGGATAGGAATTGATGTTCTTAGTACGTTAATATTTCCTAGATTTCTTTTTTTGTTATCACTGAGGATTGAAATTCAATTGTAGAAATGATGTGTAAAGCGCGTCTTTAATAAGAAAAAAGAATCTAGTCAGCAGTCGAGGAAAGATGAAGGAAAAGTAATTGTCGCTGTCGCTTTAGAACTTTGGCTCTGCTTATACATATTACACCCGGCGAACACGGAGGGTTCGCGTATTCCTCTACCTATAGGACGCGGGAAGCGAGCACGAAGGTGGGTTTGCGGGTGGCAAAACGAGAAACAAGAAAACCGCATAAGGTACGAGTACAGCGAAGACGAGGAAGAGGCGGGTGAAGAGGAAGAGAATACCAGTCGAAGAGTCACGAGCAAGTTCATAAAGACGAAGAGATGCATAACTACAGCTTGCACAGGGTGAGAGAGGGAGAGAGAGAAAAAAAGATGGAGAAGAAGAGAACGAAGCGAGAGACGACAAGCGTCGACCCCGCGGCGCCTTTCATAGTGCCACGAGATTATCAAGACGGATGAACCAGTCTCGGGAGTCAAAGAAGAGCCAGAAAGATGCGGGGGAGAAACAAGGATACGAAGATGCAAAAGAAAATACGCGACAATGCTAAATAAGATGAAAAGAGCGAGAGAGATAAAATGAGGAAGAAGAAGACGAGACTACTAGAAAAAGAGAGATGGCTCTCAGTTTCGTAACGCAAAATAAAGGTTATTATCCCTCGTAATTAGTGTCTGTTATGCACCGGAGAGACTGACTGCGTATACGCAGCTTGTTTCTCCCGTGCTAATGCGTTTGACCAATTTCTTTCTCACTCTCCGTTTCATTTCATTCGCAGACTTGTTATTCAGCGCTCTGTGTCGACGTTTACTGTCTGTGTGTGCCACTGACAGGTGAATCTTGACGAAATAATAGTTTGGCTCACCACTGCCAGAGGGAAACCAAGCTAACCCCACCCTAAACCTTCTCTCTTACTCTCGCTGGCCGACTATGTGCAAAGTGGAAACGTGAAGAATAATATTTCGCTACCTCGAACAAAGCACTGACTTTCAACAATAAACTCTTCACCAACACACTCCGAGGCACTGATGTACACAGTTACACGTCCGCCTACGTACTTTGGTGTTTCAACGATCCTGCCGCTGCTGCTGTTGGGAAAATGCTTGCTTCGCTGTATCCAACACTCCCTATACAACCTCTAGCCTCTATGAATTCGAAAGCTCCAGATTAGATCCATTGTCGAGGTTGTAAACGAATGGGGATTTTCGGGAGTGACGAGAAATGGAAGTAGGCGATAATGGCAGGGGAATACTCACAAATAGCCTCCGAGGAATTCATAAAATACGTAATACGATAGAAATACTCTACTTTATGAATGTCCATCAACATTTTTTATTCTTCGCACATATTTTTTTTTATATTGAACACTGTTTACCTTTTGTTTTCATCTATTAACTTCTGAGAAATAAAGCCTTTGTCTTCCTGTGATATCGGTTTTCATTGTGAAATGATTGCTACTGCTACATAACTGTGCAGTAGCAGCTTAATAACGAAAAACTTTTCTACCATTAAATAAACACGATCAGAGTACGTGTCTGCTACGGGACGACCCAAAGCTGCTGCTGCTGCAAAAATCACGATGGTTAAAGTGATTAGTTGGTTCATCGCAATCCAAAATGTTTTTTTCTTATTAAATTAAAAAAAGAGTTTAAATTGTGTCTGCCCATTTATTTATTTTGTTTTTATAATAGCTTGGATAAAAATAGTTTGACAATAATTCTTAAATTGAGAAAAAAAATCGATGGCGAAAGAAATAATATTTATTGCGAATACAGAAAAACTCGATTCGACTTATCCGTCGCTTCGTTCGACAAAATATACTTTCCAATCAACCAGACTCTTTCGCCATCCCGACAGGTACATTCGGTAGGTCTAGCCGATTTTTTTCTCAGTATCGTATTGGCCAAATCGATTTGTCGAATCGAGTAATCGTTCACATTATGGGTATAGGAATGACTGTACAAGCGGTCTTGTTTCTGAGAAGTGGATGCTGCGCATAGCGTTGCGGTGAATCGTGACTGTTTATTTATCTGTTTCATTAGTCATATATTCACAGAACCTTTAGAGATTTCTCTCTCACTTTGTAGTCATAACTTTAGCTCAGCGTGTCTCCCTCGGAGCTCGATTATACTGTACCTACGTGGCGGATATGACGGGCAAATTCCGCGGGTAGGTGAGGAATTTTTACGATGCGATCATGGCAGAGAGTGAAAGAGAAAGAGAGATGATACCGCGTTGTCGTGGCGCATCGTGCCACCACAAATGTTGCGGCGCGGTCTCCGCTTCGAGTGTCAGAGCCAAGGGCTCTTTTCACCAGTTTCAGGCATGGATTTAGGGGGAAGGGAGAGCTAAAGGGGCTATAGTCCCGGGCCTCGCATCTTCAGGGGCCCCCGAGTACCAAATGCTCTCTAAACGGAAAGAAATATTTGGTTGTGACAACTACGGTCCCAATGTGCTGTACACAATGTCTCAAAAATTAGTTGCCCCAATCATATCGAATAGTTCCTCAACCTCAAATATTCACACGATTAGATCTCATGAGATTAATAGGCGTAACTAATCCAATTTTAGTTGGGACTAACGTTCAAATCGTCGTTATTAGCATTCGAATGGTTGGAACTACCATTTGCGTTGTAAGGAAAATAGAATAATCGATTGGTTGTGTCAACTCATTTTTTGGTTATGGCAACTAATCTTTTATTTTCGTGTATTTCTTTTTTACGTCGAAAATACATAATTAAGAAACTACAAGGAAGAAAAATTAATAAATTCAAACACCAATCGTGACCTGCAACTCACTTCTATCGTGGTGTCCAACATTGCAAGTTGCGTGGACGTGTGCGTTTGATTGCAAAACACTGGCGTGAACGTAGTCGTTCGCTCACTTCACGCGTATAAAAAACTGTTCGGGAACTCCCGTTTTTCGCACTCATACCGAACCCAGAGTAAATTTGCCGTGGAAAATTATCATGTAATGGATTCAAGAAACAAGAGCGACATTCATAAAAGCTTATTTTCACAATGCATCGGAAATTACAAAGTGGGACAGCAAAGTGTAAGGTTAGTAGATCAGGATATTCTTTTATATTGACAACATTTACAGACTTCTGGATTGGCGGTTATTTTCTATATGACATCGTGTTTCTTTTTCATTATTAATTATTGCTTTCTCATAGAGGAAGCTTT